>JANRMR010196038.1:0-19207 GCA_025434825.1 Bergia sp. 'catenularis'
TCGATGTTTTTATTTGGTGGTTTAGCTCCGTTTTTAATTAGTACTTTCGGTGTCGTTAGAATTGCCATGTTACACATGTTACATCGGCCATGACACATACGAAGTTACTCTAACATCATTAATTTACAAGAACTGATAGCACTCACTCTTGCATTAAGAAAAGAAAAGAATGCAAACAGTATAGTTATACCAAGGTAACAGCTACAGTCAGTCGCTAGCTGTGGAAAAAGTTATTTAAGTTTCTCGTTCCATTGTATTTTACGGGGAATTCGGTTCATTGTCCATGATCTTGATCGAATGCTGTTCCTTTTGTTCAATCAAGTGTACAACCTTTGTTTTAGCCGTTGTAGATGTCCCAGGAGACTGATGAAATAATTTTATTTTATGTGAATGATTTATTGTCATTAGTGTTAAAGATGCCACAAAATATTTTATTTTGATAAAATAAACAAAATCTAAACTCTCCTTAATAGCATTATGAGATCGTAATGTGGTTGTCGGTCATATTTGTATTTATATTTACACACGAGAAAAGTGCGGTTTTCATCACTCTGACTAAAATATGAAAATCTAAAACTTGTATGTATTCGGCAACCTCGTTCCCAGGGCTTTGCTAGGGAAAAGCCCTGGGAACGAGGTTGATATATATCGAGCCGATAGTAACGCAGGACATGTGCTGATGTACCATCAACTTGAACCAAGTTAAGTGAATCAGTTCCGCATGCGAGTTCCTGTACTCAGCTGTAGTGGTGGTGCACTCATTCCGCATGTTGCGATGCACATATTACTGCACGTTGTGATCACGTGATGCAGTAAATATCTGCTTTTTGTGATGACTTGGTTACAAAAACACACCAAGTGTAAATTACTTTATTACTTGAATCGCTTTACAAAGCTTGGTGGGTGAAGCAGCTAAGATGGGGTGGGTGAGTGCTCGAGTTTAACAAAGTTTAAGCTCAGGCTAGCCACAATTTTACAACTATTCCTAATGGGTTTTAACAAAGTTTTAGGTTAGTTTAAGTTAGGATTAAAGTTGGGTTAAAGTTAGTTGAAAAAAGCTCGTAAATTTTGTTAAAATCGAGTGTGGGATGGGATTTTGTAACCAAGTCATCACAAGAAGCAGTGATTTATTGCATCACAAGTGATCAAAACGCACAGTAAATTGTGTTACAAAACACGCGGAACCGGGTGCACGTGAGCTCAGTGGGTAGAGCATCTGACCGACAACTAGGTCATGGGCTCAATCCCCGTTCGCAATTCAGATATTTTTTCCGAGTTAGCTTGAGGCAACATTCAAGTTATTTAAATACTATCCAAGCTGCACAGTCAGCAAATACAATCCTGTATCGAACCAGCAGCTTTTGGCCGACAGCTCCATGCCAGTACTAGTATCGTGCAATGAAAGGCGTTTGAGAATACACTTTTCAATCAAATAAAATTTAGTACACCTACGATACGAAATTATTTTAACATGTATCGAGTTGCTCCTTTCCTAAATAAATAATTAAAAATTTATAGAATGTAGATTTTCCATTTCTATTAGCCATATTAAATGCATGGATAGTAAATGTATTGAGAAAAACTGGCTTTTAGTTGTTTTTTGGTTAATTTTTGATGGACATTTGATCCTTCCCTCCCCCAGTTCCACTTACACATCCTTCGTAGTTGAAGATTAAAAACTTACTCTGTTGCCCCTCCCCCCTCCTTCATTTATGTTGAAACGCACCCTCCTGGCAAGGAAGACCATAGACTTACTTCATCTATCCTGCATGCATAGCAGGCGCTCCAGTTTGTTTTTTCAGTGCACTGGGAATATCAAGCATTCAAGCCGGGTAGCGAACGTGACTTGACCGCGCTAGTTGTAGTTACGAGAGAATGGGACGAGGAGACTTCCTTTCGCTCGTGCCTCGTTCTCGTGGGCTTCGCCCGCCCGCTATTCTTATTACGCTTGATTCCTTGCTCACAAAAAAGTTACAAGAGCGCCTGCAGGCTATACTTCATCGAAAGCGCTTCTATCTCCTGTCTCCATTTAAAACGGAATCTTAGTTTTAACTTTACTTTAAGTTTAATCTTTATCGAGTTTCAAACAGCAAAGCTAATAATAAAACTGCTCAGATGTTGGCGTAAAAGACCTTTTCAAAGTTCCTGAAAAGTAACCAAGCCTTTGTCTGGCATCGAGGCGATGCTAACCAGTTTCACATCTCTTACCATGCAAGGTCAACGTTCGCCTCGGTGCCAAACAAAAGCTTGGTTACTTTTCAGGAACTGTGAAAAAGGGTATTAGCGGTTTTTGTTGGGGGAGGAAATCAGAGTACCCGCAGAAAACCTTCGACGTCGGCGAGGGGCCGCAAACTCAGCTCACATACTTCCCCGGCCACGAATCGAACCCGGGTCGCATTGGTGAGAGGCGAGTGCTCTGCCACCGCACCACTCAGACGTCCCTTATGAAGACAAAAGGTTTGTCTTACTGTGACCTTCCCCTTCCAGAAAACAATTCCTAAAAACAACAGCATCACAAGTTTAGAATATATATGTTTTTATTTTATTTCTATTAAAAATTACCAACATAGAATACCAACTTACGATATTCTGCATGCACAAATCCAAGGCAGTTGGTTAAATATAATCTCTAAACATTTCGTACAAAACATCAACTTGCTTTTAGCACAAGTTGATTGGTTGTCAGCTTATGACGATGCTTGCTCAAAGTGTTTTGTTGGAAGCGCACTTGTCTGATAAGTTGTGCGTGTGTTCGTGAATATTCGTCTTTGGATTGTTTCACATACACTCTTCTTCATAAAAAGCTTTTGTATAAGAATGCTGAGGCTGGCGTACAGAACCTTCGGTAACTTTTTAAGACCCTTACACTGAAAATAGAAAGAACTGTCACTATCGATCATTTTCACAGAGAAAATGGCCCAAGAAAAATGGAAAGAAGAATACTAAGAACAATATTGAAAACAACATAAGGAAACAATATAAGGCTTGGTCAGTACTTTTCAGGAGCTGTGAAAAGGTCTATTAGGTGATATGCCAAGTCAGACTATCGCAAAATGCAATATACGCAACTAGAAAGCGAATCATCGTGCACGAAGAGAATATTTTTGTTGCCAACACCTCAAACATGACTCATTCACTTTTTCAGGCAATGAACTTTCGAGAACTATCGGGTACTGAATTCACGGATTTTCAAGAAATCTTCCTCCATAGCACTCGCTAGCCTACCCGCCGGCACAGACCATTACTCTCCTTTGCTGCGAGCGAAACCTCTTGCAGCGAAGGAGAATAATAGTCTGCGGGAATGCTAAGCACTCGCCTGAAGTGAAGCGAAGTGAAGTGAAGTTGTCTTGAAGAACAAATTGCGACAAAGTTTTCACATATGAAAGACGTCATTTGTTTTTTTTGAACTGAATAATTGCTTTTCAAGTCACAAAATCAACAAAAATCACGATTGCAAATTCTCCATACTGTGCCACTTTCAAGGACTTACAAGAACCAGTGTAATCCTTGAAAACGAAAATCATATTCAAATGAGAACTTTAAAAGATTTTCCGCTCAAACATGTTGAAAGAATAGTTTAAAGATTTTAGAACTTTGCTGACGACGCCACATGAAAATTAAGACACATGTACTTAAGTGTTCTTATAAAAGAGAGTGTACATGTCACAAATGCTTATAAAGCTAAAGCTGGTTGTGAAATAAACGAATCATATATTGTTCAAATCATACTCTGAAAAACGCACCAACATTTTGTAATGTACAACGCACTGTAATGATTTACACAATTAAAGTTCAAATTAAACTATCGGCAAACGACTCGGTAGTGTTTTTGTCTAAGGTCACAAAACTAAAAAAGAATAGTCCCTTATTTGCTTTATCTCGTGACAGTCTTAGATTATCCGTCTGGACTGGAGTTTATATTTATACCAATGAGAATGCAGCTGAACAAAGATTTCCCTATGGCAACCGATGGCGGTATTTGTCTGAGTGGCTCGATCAACCAGCGGTTATTACTCAGGTTCTGAACTATAAAAAAAACTGTTTTGTTACTCAACCATTAATTAATTATTGTTATTCAGGGTTTTCTTACTGAATAAATCATGTTTCTGATTTCAAACAATCTATGAAGTTAGGAATTCATATACAAAGATTTCAGGAATTAAATAATTAATTTGCTCTCAGCGTCTTTTGACTGCTTTTTTTCCTACTGAAGACAATTTCTAACTTTTGAAGAAGTTGACGAATTTTGGATAACTCTTTCGAGTTTCAAAAAATCAAGAATACAAAATCACCACTCCCCTGCAGTTTCCATCGTGCAATGACATACTCAAAACATGTAGGAAAGGGAAAAATGATAACAGCAACAGTCTGTGATTAACACAGCCTCTCCGAGATCACAATCGTGTGCCCTCATTTGTTAAACCTTACTTCTAACCGCACAACTTGCAAACAGGACTGAATCCAAAAAAGTTGAAAGGAACAGCTGTTAGTCCTTTCATTCCCACCCAGTTTATCAACATCTATCTTCTCCTTACAGTATCACTATAAAATCAGTCGACTAGTTGTGAGAATCAGTGAATTGATCACACACTCCAAACTCTATAAGATGAAATGTAAATGTCTCCCAACACATTAAAAGGAAATGTATGAGACAAGTTATGAGAATTTGCAGCTTGTCAATTTGGAACTTTGGGAATGAAAGGGTTAAATTAAACCCTGCAGTTTGGAAAAGTGTTCCTCGATACAGCGACTTCTTTATCAGCGGTTCAGATTAAACTTTGCATGTTCTCGTTTTACTTTTAACGAGCGATAGAAGATTGGTCAAACTAATTCAGTCCAAAAGTTAAAATCACTTCAATGAAAAAACGAGACGGCACTGAGAGGAGAGAGGTAAGGTTTAGGCCACAAATAGCTCACAGGAATAGCTCAACAGGCTCTCTGGGTGAGGAAAGGACAAAAGTGATGATGAAAGAAAAATGGGGGGAGGGGGACAGGGGCAGGGGCAGGGGCAGGGACAAGGACACATTCCTTTCCCCTTAGCGTCCCATTTTTACCAACTTTTCCCCCTTTTCTCGGCCGGAGAGCCAGTTGTTCAAAGGACACATAACGACCAAATTTACGCCGTCGCAATTTGTAATCAAGTTTTAAGCACGTGGCAGTCATTTGCCACGAGGAAATCACATGTCATGCCGACAATCACGTGCACCATAAAGAGCGCATGGTGTGACATACTCCGTACTGTAAATGAGTGCTAAACCTTTGCTCATAAATCATCGTCACCAATCCCCTCGAAGACTTCATTAGTGGTGGTTGCATTTGATGTTGGTGTCTGTCCCGTCCTTATCTGCATGAAGCCTCCCTTTGATTTGCCCTAAATTATACACAAATATGTCAGTTCCTTTCGCCAAATTAGGCTCCAGTAACTACAACTTCAAGTCGAGGTAATTTCCAAAGTTTCATCTATTTACTGTATTTCGGTAACTTAGTCTCGACTTAAAACTAATATTGTTTATGGGCACTGAAACGTTACTCCGAAATGGCCTTTTTGAGTTATGTCCAGCCATTTCTTCGTGTTACGACTAATCATCTCTTTCGTTATGTCTCTATCTATTTGCACTAAGTTTAACCATCTCTTGTGTAACGTCTATTTATCTCTTTGCAAGTTACGTATAACCGTCTATTGGAGTTACGTCTAACCATCTCTTTGTGCTCTCTTTAACCATGTCTTTGTGCTGCGCCTAACTCTCTCTTTGCGTTACGACTAACAGTCACTTGGTGAGTTACACAGACTGTTACGGGCACCAAGGAGTGAACTTACCGTCAACTGTTTCCTCATCCCGGGTTTAGTACTGGGACTAGCGGATGGGCTGGACGATGAAGGACTGGGTCCTGTTAGTTGCGAAGTCTCATCTTCACCCTTAAAGGGAATAAAGAAGTTCTTTATCTTTAAGAAAGATCCAATGACGCACAGTTGTACTCACAAATGAATGACAGTTTTTAAAAGCTTAAAGAACTTTGTTTGGGCACTCTCGGAAAGCATACGAATGAAACAAACACGATTAGATATTTGGAAAATCGGTTCTAGCAAGTGAAGTTTCTGTTTCTTTTCAAAGTCGTAAAGTCAAGTCTGGAGCCTTTGGATTGAGCACGCTAATACTGGGGAGCTTAAGCAACCAAGACGCGAACGTCGACGAAGACGGCTGTTGGATTCTTAACTTCCCGTTTTACCTTTTCTTGTTCGTATAGTTTATTCGTTTATTTTTTGTTCTGCGTAAAGGAATGTGAATGTAAAGAAATAGAAGCTTTATTTTTGAAGCCGCAAGAAGATTGAAATGATTTATATCTTAAGGTTCACGTTCTCTATAAAACTCCAAAATTGAGCTTTTTACGTTCTGTTTTCTGAAGTAAACGATGAAAAGGCGACTACTGTTTTCATTCCGACGTGAAGTTATTCTATCCTGTAACTAAGCCTATTGTTTTGTAACGTTCTCCTTGACGTTCGCGTCCTTGTTGCTTAAGCTCTCCACTGCCAGACTCACAGCCATGAATTGAGTTTGAAGTCGCCCCAGGTCTCGATGGAGGCATATTGACGTTCTTTGGCCACACTTTGTCTCATTAAATTCAGCAAATTTGTCCGACTTTTTTCCTTCACAGAAAGCTTGGGTGCGCAAATTTGCAGCGGAAAAAAGGCGTACCACGCTCTAATGGCCGCAAACGATTATTGGAAATCACGGCCTCTAATTCTAGAAATACTGCAAATGTATTAGTAACTAGACATTGGTCTTCGCGTGAACAGAAAGCTTCTGTTTGCCCGGAACAACAAAATTAGTCACGTATTTGTTGGAGCGGCACAAAGACCAGTTGATGCGGGGGTATCGAAAGGTCTTTTCTGAAAATTCTCGAGCACGAAAGGCGGAACTGTGCCATTATCCAACTGTGAGCTTACGTAATAAATTTTAAAATAAATATTATGCACACTGATCGCCCCGACGGCAACACTTAAGTAATTTAATAAGCCAGTTTCCGAGTCATGCGCAAAATAAATTTAGAGTTTCAGCTGAAGGGACCACGATTTTCAAACATGAAAGAATGGTCGGCAAAGAATGTAAAAAATCGATTACTTCTAAAGAATAAACGAGAAAACTCCAAAAATGTCGCAGAATAAAGTAAATAGGAGTTGTGGACTTCAGAAAATCCTTCATGATTGAGAAACTGGCTTACAGCCGGCGAAAACGTTGCGAGTACTATGAGTATCAAACAGACATCGTGCGAAGTCAGTGTTGCCAGCTTTTCAAGCAGTGATTGTTTGCGTTTAGATATTGGAAAAATCACTTGTAATTCTGACAGATCAGAGCGAATCTGAACGTTTTGTATAACAAAGCCAGAAACGAGCTAAATGTTTTGTGCCAAATGTAATTGAATAATGGCTCAAAATTAAACTTGATACATCAAGTTTCTACTCCTTGTACTGCATGGATTTCTGATGATCTGCTGTTTATCAACAAACTTCTTCAAATTGACCAACATTTCCGAGACCTTAAACAATGAAATACTTGTCTTAAATCTCCAATCAAGAGTAGACTTGTTAGTGACAAGAGCAGGAATCCTCCTATAATATTTTCAAACATTTAGGTAAGGTTCAAGTCAAACTTTATTTGTTTGTTTGTTTTTTGGTTGGTTGGTTTCTTTCTTTTCTTTTCTTTTCTTTTCCTTTCTTTTCCTTTCTTTTCCTTTCTTTTCTTTCTTTTCTTTATTCATTTATTGTTTGTTTATTTATTTGTTTACTTAATTATTTATCTATCTATCTATCTATCTACTTATTTATTTATCTGTTTATTAATTTATTTATGTTCTGTTTTGGAGCAAAGCGTATAAAACAAAAGAGCACAATGACTTCTACGAGGCTGTAGCACCTGCTACCCAACCACCGATAAATCGAAAACCCACCCCTTAAGTAAACCCTTGATCAACCTAGGGGGAAAATAACAGCAAAATTTTAGGAAAGAAAAACAAGAAAAATGAACAAGAACTGACTGTATAAATATTTGAACACCAGCACTTTGGACAAATTAGTTTGTAAGTACCTGTATTTCACTGAAGGCGTTTAACTGGAACACAAGTACTCGACCGAAATGAATGAGCAAATTTCGTACAGATGTTTCATATTGCCGGACAATTCAAACTTGCCAAAATTTTACAAATCATTTTCAATGAATGTTTGTGGCCGATTTAATCTGCTTCAATTAAAATTGACTAAATAAACCTGCTGGTCAGTAAAACTGTAAAATGTTTTAAAAAATTAAATAAAAAAAACAAAATTTTGAGTTTAGTTTTTCAGAAGCACGGCGCTTGACTTGGTCCTCACACTGAGCTAACTTATCAAACAAATCTATTACATTAGTGTATCTTTCTAACAAGCGTAATGACGGCATCGGAGCATTTCTTGACTTTTTCCCTCGTCCTGCATTTTCTCTCGCCAAGGATAAATCAAGCATGTCAAAAGAGATAACAAAAGATTATCGAGAAAGAAGGGTTTGCTTAACTAGAAAATATTGTTTATCATTTTATTGATTGAATGGGTCAAATAAACTTTATTGTTTGTGTTTTCGAATACAAAAAATGAATAAAATATGAGTACTGCTCTTTAACTGAAAACTTTCACTTGTCTACTGAACACATGTAAACAAATATGTACACATTTCATTTTCAATGCATCTAACCGTAGCTGTTAAAGTCACTAGTCAAAAGAAAAAAAGAAAACATCCATACTTTCTTATCGCCAGAACTGTATCAAAAAACAATCACAAAAAAAACCGACGTACGCTTCTTAAAAACAAGGAAATGCAAAGTTTGCCAAATACGCCCGCGCATCTGTCTATAGAAATACATTAAAATCACAAACACTTAAGAAAATTATAGCCGTAACAAATGTTTTATCCTTCATTTCGTTAAAACTTGTTCAACCGATCCAACCAGTTCAACCAGTCGTACCGCCCACACACGCTTCCAACTCCCACTCATCTTCTGCCGATTCAGGAGAATCAGTAGATACTGAATCGGGTGCAACTTGCGCCCGAAGTTTTCCCCGAATGTGGCCGAGGAATTCCGACAGTGCACTGACTATTCGGGAAGAGACTTTCCTCGGAGGGTCTGTCATAGTGCCTCTATCTCTTCTAGTGACTTCGTGGAGCTGTGAGAAATCCGCTTCACTCTCGCTGGAGGTGGGATCCGTCATTGTACTGCTATCACGACGAAGCGGTTCGGTTTGTACTAATTGTTCACTTGGAGTCTTGTCAACAGCTTTCGCGATGTTGTTTCTCTCACCGACAACCACTACGCCACCATAGTTGTTGATTCTTATCGCGCTGTCCTCACTGTGTCTTTTAAATTGAAGTCGTCGAAGGTTAGATTCTGACGGGAGAATCTCGAAGGAGTGTGATCGACCAAGCGCCATTACTGTTGTTCGCCTTTCGAAATATTTTACCTTTAGTATATTTCAGTTGCGGTAAACATTTTCGGTACAAGGCCTGAACGAACGAGACTATCTTCTATTTTTGATCCATTTTTCACCGATAACGGCTTACTCGCAAACTCTAATTTTCGTGAAGTTACCGGCACGTAGAGATTGTCAGAATGATCAATTACATTAAGAAGTGAAAAAATTATACCTCCTCTTCGCCTCTAAATAAAACCTATCGTCATAATTGATGCTTTGCACCTGTCGCCTGCTGGGAAATCCCCAGTCTGAACTGCCAATGGTTGGTCAAATATCCCACTGAGAATAATTTCAGAAAATGCAAATTGACATGAAGAATTTGTCAAGAAAAAGAAATATCAAGGCGACTCAGTCTTGAATTGCGAATATCAGCGTGACCGTCTGCCTGAAAAGCATTCTCACGAAAGGTTTCAAGACATGAAACTATGCCGCATTATCAGATTAGCTCGCAGGCAAAAGGATATTATACTTCTGTAAGCCCAGTACTGTTAAGATACTTCCAGATTATTTTTAACAAATTGATGTCTATCAATGTATTGACTACCACAGTCAAGTATAAAACTAAAAAAAACCCAAATACGTGGCTTGATAAACATAGTTTGATACGCTTTTCGCCGTAAGTTAAGATGTAACGCTGAAGTTCGATTGAGCAAAAACTTATAAAGATGAAGTGACAAATATGGTGACTTTGCTATTTAATGGGGGATGGGGGAGCGTGGACTCGGGCGAGTCTGGAAAATGGGTACTTTCCTGTGGTAAGGAGCTGGGATAAGCACTCTTTTCACTACCAAAAGTGTCCACTGATCAGTTGCTAAACCCTCGTTATTTTTCTCCAGATGTTTCCTATTAATGAGTTGAGGGAATTCAGCATTTCATCAGAGAATTTGCAAGTTTGGATTAAATGGCCAATTCCTTCATTCTCACCATTAATCACCTATTTTAACTGTAAGGCGAAGATCGATGTTAACAAGGGTTAAATAAGGATTTATATGGGATTATCAAACCATAACGCTAACTCTAAATAAGGCAAAAAAATTCATTTCCGTACACGAGAAAGGATACGATAACAAATTAGAATAAGCACCTGTATAAATAGTAACAACGCTTACGTTTCTAAACACATTTCCCCTTGATAGTGTACTATAAAATTAAAAAGGACGATTTAGGTATAATGATTTATAAACGGTTTTTAAGAACTTTATCTCATACTTGACTAAAAACTATCTTTAAAGACGATAATACGCTGTGTTTGAGAAAATATGGATATCAGTTGCGTAAAACTTTATGTCAAACGTTCGGTCTTACGTCTGACGTTGTTGTACAGGCATAGGACTTAATAAATTTTAAAGTCTGACGCTGTTACATAGGATTTCCTAATGTTTAATGTCTGATTTTAGGCTAACGTGCGTCGTATAGTTTTATGCAAATGGCCTAGCTTGAAACAGCAAAAACTGAAAAAACTAGAAATATCATAGAAACACAAGAACTGGCATAACAAGGGACACTGAAAAAATCGAATAATTTATTGAAGAATTTCAATATTGTGACGAAGTAATCCGCTTATAAAAAACCCAAACTGTGTCTGTTTACAAAGTGTTTTGCCTACGGTGTATGCAAGTACATTTATGTTAGGGTTTTACAAAATAGCGCAAACTGAAATAATAGATATGTTTACAATTTCTTAAGTGAAAAGAAAGACGTCATGTTTAACAAACGAAATGCGTCAAAACACAACAAAACAAGCACAAAAAAGTGAAATCCCGCTGGGTTAAAATGCTGAAATTTTGAGCTGAAATGTTGTTCTGTGATCAACTGTATCAAGTTAAACTATTATTTGACTGCGTTAAACGTCATAAAATGTACCATGACGAGTGTCGGCAAGAAGTTGTTTTCGTCACAAAATCAACAACAGCATGAAGTGAACATTACCATATGACCTAAGGTGAAAAACATGCCTGAAAATTGATTATCTGATGTCGCGAAACAGGCACGAACTAGAAACTGAAAATACTTACAGACCTCTACAACAGTTGTAATAAACATGTAAACCTCGATATGCAGAGTGCTCTGTGTGATTAACAAAACAACAAGCTTCACAATCTCTAAGCAACTACTGCCTCAACGCGACGCGTGAGCAAGTTGTTGTGACGTGAGCGCAACTGTGCTAACCAACCGATCTGCCATCTCAAATGCATATTTTCGTCTGCAAATAATGTAAATTAAAAAAAAGCTGAATCCTTTCCCGAGCCAAGTGGCTCATAAGGCCGGCGCTTATCTCCGGTTTCCGTAGTGTTAAGCGGATGAGAGTCTGTGACTCCCCCTGGACAGGACACTGATCCATCGCAGATTAGCCCCCCGCAGAAGCTGGTACTCATTTACACAGCTGAGTCGACTGGAACAAGTCAAGTAGTGTCTTGCTCAAGGACACAACACAGTGACCAGGCCGGGGTTTGAACTGGCGACCTTAAGGTCACGAGTCAGACGCACTAACCACTCGACCACTGCCATGCTTCCACAGTACATAATATACTAAAATAAATGTAAATACTAACACCTAATTCATGTCGAACAATACCTCACCAAGCTGTAAATAGCATACGAAATTATACTGCATGTGTAATACCACTTGAAAAATGTTATATAAGTTCAAACACCCGAAAAATGATGGTATTCATCTGCTCTTTTTTTCTAGTCGATCCTTAAAAATCAGCTGCGATTGTTATATAAAATACGACATATATCTTAGAGCACGAGGGAAATATAGGTAAAACACGAAGCGAAACCGAAATAAGAAATTAATGTCTTTAGCCTCTTGATATAAACGCTACTTAAATTGCCATCAATTAGAGCGTACACGTGCATTGCGTGAGCATTGTTTTATAACAAAATAAAACTGAAATAAAGCAAGTCGTCTCACTAAGAATATTAATTGTCTGATTTGATAAAGTCGGCCAAAAGGGGTTTCTAATTTTTGGTAAATAATGAGGGGGTCCTAAAAATTTTCCCCGCAAAATCAATTTCTCCTCCACCCCCCTTGCATCATTAAATGCCCAGTACTTCAAATCACACAGAAGGTTGATTTCAAGGGAAATAACAGAACTGTCATTTTTTTCCCAAAGTTGCGTATCATGTTCCGGTTTAACAAGAAGTACGATTTTGAAGACTGTTCTAACAAAAATATGATAATATAGTATATAAGAAATTTATATCACGTTTTTTACAACTAAAGTTGAAAAACGCTTAAAGAGGCAGTTTTACGGTTATTCTGCACAAAACTGCCGTTGATTCTACTCAAAACTGCCGTTGATTCTACTCAAAACTGCCGTTGATTCTACTCAAAACTGCCGTTGATTCTACTCAAAACTGCCGTTGTCCAAAACTATTTCCTCTCATTTTCATTCAAAGTATATTGATCAAAGCGATTCAATTTGATAAAGAAACCATATTAACGAACAGAATTCTCAAGGATCGATGCATTTTGGGGATATATTTTGCTAGTCTATAATTTATCCTTCGCCGGACCAACACTAAATTCGCTCCAGCACTCATAACTGTAATCCGTTTTAATCGTCCACGAAACTACGCCATCCGCACAGTATTTCCAACGTTTAAGGTAGAATTGTGCTTGTTACATCTGTAGCAGAAGATATTTTCGTATTTTAATGTCTTTTGCCAAGCAATGCCGGGAAAGATTGCGCAATCATACCGTTAAACAGCCCCTTTAACATTAACAATGCAGTAAATAAACTTAATACAGAAACAAAACAAAAATTAAATACTTGAAATGACTTTTTGAAAAGTCTTAAGCGTTTTTTCAAAAGTCGGAACAGACCGACTGTTTTTAACAGACTGAAGATTGCTGTACCACAGTACAGGAGAGACAACTGAGACACAGCGATCGCCAAAAGTTTTTAATTTTGTCGTCGGGACAGTAAGCAAGTTCTTGTATGCGGAGAGAAGATTGGTACGAGCGGTTTTGTACATGTAGGCCAATATCAAATCACTCAGATAGCCCGGGGCAAGCCTATTAAGGATCCTCTATCGTGTCGAGGCAAGATGGTAAACCATAAAAAACAGAGTTGCAATAGTCTAGACAGGACATAACAAGAGCATGAACCATTGTCTTCAGACAGAAATCATTTAGGTATCCTCTCATGTGTGCTATGTTCCTCAGGTTGTAGTAGGCCACTTTTCACATATATGGCATGTGCTTATCAAACAACATGTAACTGGCGAAATCGTCACGCAAATAACGTTTAGATATGCGTGACTGCGTGTCCAAGAAGTCAGCAAACAACTGTCGAAGCGTCTTATGAAACCCGTATAAATTTGATTCACATCTCCCAAAAAGTAAGCTGATGGCTTTAAATTCTCAAAACTTCAATAAAAGTTGATTTTTCTATGACACATTGGTGCGTTTAATTTTCTCAATTTTATTAACACAATGGTCGCCTTCTTATCATTCAAGAAAAATCTCAACTCTATAATATCACTTCAGTGTCACCAAATAACTTTCAGACTATTTTAATTACGACACCCACTCCTGAACTATTTGGCCATTTTGGGGAAGGAAACGTGTATTTTTAGTATCTTTTAATTTTATTGTGTAACTATAAATAGAACATTCAGAAAAGCGTGGGAGCAAAGGAAACTAAATAAAGATAAATAAATGCAAACAATATTCATGTTCCGCCTTTGAACCGGTTTACGGAAAGCTAAGAACTCAGTCAAATTCGAAGTAGAGATAATTGACCCATAAACTTTTTCTCGACATCTGTCTTCGAACACTTGCGAATTCGTGCGCAGAAGAAACTTAAAATAATTTAAATTACGAAAACGTAAATAACTATAAGCCGAGTCAGCGTCTCTTCTGTGTCCTCTCACAACGATATATCAGATACACAATTTAAATTCTTAAATAAGGCGTTTATTAATCTGATTTGAATATTTTTTTCTCTCACCAAGTTCGGTATATATGCAAATTCTAAAAGTATATCGCCTTGCTAGCATCACATAATTATATAAGCTTCTTTTGGAAGCAGAACAGAACATTATTGCTGAATTGATTAATCAGTTATGTATTAAAAAAATTACATAAACGTTTATATCAAACCCTTTTTATGCTGAGTCCGTGTTTTCTGCCTCTATCGCCTTAAGGCTTTATTAAATAATATCTATTTTAAGATTACTGTCCATTACCTTAAATAAACGCTTGGCTTTGCGTGCTTATTCTGTCTGCGTTTACATTTTTATAGCCGACAAAATCATTTAATATGTAACCATACAAAACCCAGCTTTGGAAAGCCCTCAAGGCCAGTTCAAACATTATAATAATAATAATAATAATATATAATAATAATAATAATCTTTATTGAGGTATTTAACATCACAACTTAGGCTTTTAGGAAGGGACCTCTAAAATAATATAATGGTATAAAATACAATACTACATGCTAATAAAATTAAAATCGACTAATTTTAAGAAATGTGTAACGATTAGAAATAAAAAAGAAAGCTAAAACCTGGATTACAAGAGATGCAAATCTTTGTAAAATAATACGCGATCTAAACCTACTAACATCACGTTTTATAGTTTCTCTTTGTAGGTCTCTGTTTTGAATTCTTAATCCATATGTAATTAGTAACAAAAATTCAATAATAATAATATAATACTAACTTAAAATTATATTCACCATTTTTGCTTTAGTTGTTGTTGTTGTTGTTGCTGTTGTTGTTGTTGTTGTAATTGCTGTTGTTGTCGTCGTTGTTATTGTTGTTGGTGTCATCATTGTTGTCATTGCTGTTGTTGTTGCTGTTGTTTGTTTTAGTCATTGTAGTCGTTGCTGTTGCTATTCGTGTTGTTGTTGTTGTTTGTTATAGTCGTTGTAGTCGTTGCTGTTGCTATTCGTGTTGTTGTTGTTGTTTGTTATAGTCGTTGTAGTCGTTGCTGTTGCTATTCGTGTTGTTGTTGTTGTTGTTTGTTACAGTCGTTGTTGTTGTAGTCGTTGTTGTTATTCTTTTTGTTGTTTGTTATAATCAGATGTAGTTGTTGTTGTTGTTGTTCTTCTTGTTTGTTATAGTCGTTGTTCTTGTCGTTGTTTGTTATAGTCGTTATTGTAGTCGTCGTCGTTGTTGTTATTGTTGTTGTTTGTTATAGTCATTGATGTTGTTGTAGTTGTTGCTACAGTCGCCGTCGTCGCTGTTGTTATTATAAATATCACAATCTTAAAACTATTTTGACGCGTTTTAAAAATCGGTGTAGTTTACACAAGATACTGGTTAGTCCGTTGGCTAGTACATTTCTACTGTTACACGACAGACATCTGAAACTTATGGGACTCGTTTATCCTAAAATACATATACCGTGATTTCTCAGTCGAGGCAAATCATTGCAATCCGATCATTGGCTGTTGTCGATCGATCTGCTAGACACTTAACTCAATAACGATATTTCGTGATAAACGAGCCAAATAATTGTTTCATAATTTAAACTTTTGTGCAACAGATACTGACTTCTTTAAAATAAGTTTATGACAAAAAAAATACTCTGAAAAGCGAGGCTCCGCTACCACCGCGTTCACTCACTGCTCATAGAACCCAAGTATGCGCGCATTCACAGATGGACTCATGTACACTTCGTACTACACATGAGCATAACAACACAACCTGGCTTAAGTCTTACTGATCTTAGGAATCATACAAATACGCAAGGTTCGCAGAATCTGTTTTGCTGGCACAGTTTAATTTAATTAAGGTTGGCGAATTTTATTGTATTGGTTTTTACGTTCTGTACTCGACAACTCGACTCACCTCTCCTGATGCGGTAGAAGATATGGAGTTGGTTCTCCTCATGTTGTGGTGATTATCATCTCCGGAGGATCTTTGTTTTGACCGATCCTTTGGCTGTAAGTACAAGAAAACTGTATTTTGAACTGAGCTGAAAATCCTCGTATTTGTTTTGCTTGTATATGCACCTATTATTCTCCCTTTTTGTTCAGCCATGGCGTTCAATACCTACATGTATCCGTTTTTCAGATTGTGTTAGTACACACACACACACGCACACACACACACACGCACGCACACACACATGCACGCACACACGCACACACACACACACACATACACAAACACTTTTTTATTTAAAATACAGCACAAAATGATATTTACAACCAAGGCTGGACGCTTAAATGGCTGGAGGGCTTGGTCAGCAGTAGATGAAAAAGGTGCATAACACACAACCACATACACACAAACATTCATAAACAAACACATGTGGTAATGCACAGACACACACCCATCCTCAGACATTTCTTGGTTGCAAAGTGATTTTTATCACTGCCTAAATTGATCGTGAGAATTGTAGTGTAGCTGGAGACAAATTTTGTCTTTAACAGCACATTCTCTGTAATTTCCAACGTATTCAAGAACACATTGCTCCAAAAGCATTCAACATTTCAGCCTTAATCCTTTGGTAAGTAATAGTTGTGCCAAGCTTTCTCAAATTTATGAACACTACAGTTCATGAGACAAAACGTAAACAATGACATCACTAAAATTCCCTCTCGTAGAATTAGTTCTTGTATGAAGCAGCTGTAATACTGCTCAGTTTACATGTTGTTCTTTCGTCAAATATTAACAATCTCACCCGTTTAATCGGCTTATGTTGCTTTATTCTGATAATTTCATCCACAATGCTTTGCAGGCAAAGACTCATAAGAATGGCCTGCAAAAAAGACATTAAAATTGAGTTAAAACTAGCAAGCAGCTGTCTTTTGATTTACTTTTAAAGGAGTTATTTTGGATTTGCACTCACTCCAAATTTGTTAACAAGAAAACGTAGTTTTACGACAAAATATCTATAAAGAGATACTGTTTAGATACCAAACAAAGTTTTTCAAGAGGCACAAGGCACGGATAGACTGTTTTAGGCGGTGATTAAGTTGGATTACAATTAGCATTTTGCCCTGATACACATCATCTTGATTGATGTTCCAGTCGGGAAACAACGCAATTAATTATTTCAAAGAGCATCAAAATTTTTGTCAAGAAGTGATCGATTACAAAGGTTTAAGAAGTTTCCTTGCGTGCTAGGAACACCTGACTGAATTGATCATATGGCACCATCCCAGAAAACCGCGCGTGCACAAAATGGTCTCAAAATGGCCGTCATTTCAGATTTCGTTGGTTTTAAGTTAGTTCTAAGTACTATCAAACTCATTTTCTTTGAATACACTTATCAGCTAGAGTTGTAGATGGGCTAAAAAGCAATTTCTTTGTCAAATGTAATTACCAGAAATTGTCTGTTAAATATTTCTATTTACGGAATTTGTTTCTTTAGCAAAATGAGAAACAACAGCGATTGTTACTAATCTCGCAGCGTGTTCTGGGATGGTGCCTTTTGGGCAGACCTGAAAGCCCACGCTGATTGGTTTACTTCAAGCACGTGATAAACATCCGATCATCTGGCACATGTTAAAACTCACCTGGTCACTGGAGATTGTAATCCACTGTAATTTGTCTTTCGTCAGTAAATATTCAAAAGCTAACTCCATTTTTTCCACCGTCTTCCCATCTTCTGTCGAGCTCTGCTGTTGCATAAAAGAAAATATTACTGTTTCAGTTAAATTTCTCACCGGCATCCATGCATACAGTAGACTAAAAAGGGATTCCGAAAGAGTCCCTGGTGAGCATAGTTATTATGGTATATAGCAGAAATCATGTACTTGCTTATAGCTTTTTTTGTAGTCATTAGTTTCGCTAAAAGATAATCCTGGTAAGACGAGGGAAAAAAGGTTAGTTTTGATGTACAGCTAATAATACCCAAACACATTCCAAATTCTGCTCCATTAACACGCTACAGTATGTACATATATTAATTACTGTAAATTAACAAAATATAACAACAACAAGGAATATCACAATAAAGATAATCAGGGTTCCTACTCCTAGCTGAAAATGAAATTCAAGGACTTTCAAGGACCTTTTCCAACAAATTCAAGGACCTTGTGTGGCAAGCTTAAGCTTGAAGATTTTCCATTTTTTGCTGTAAACATCAAACAGTGCTAGTTATTCTGCATCTAGTAACTAGCAATACAAGTTTAATCATCGGCCATCAGTGGTCTAACAAGTAAACACGAGCTGCTTGGAAAAAAACTGGATACTTTTTATGATTGCAGGTTGGTCAAAACTTAAAACCAATCACAAATCCTGTAAGACACAAATTTTCTTTAGGGCTCAAGCTAGTGTGTTTTCAGTCTGAACTTACTGGCTTTTGCATCTGTTGATACTAAATCAAAGGTTTAAACAAATTTTGATAATTTGTTGGTGCTACATCACACAATTCAAGGATTTTGAAGGACCTCCAGTGATTTTCAAGGACTTCCCAGACCTGGAATTTTTACTTTCAAATTGAAGGACTTTCCAGGATTTTCAAAGGTAATGGTAATGGTAATGGTAATGGTAATGGTAATGGTGATGGTGATGGTAATGGTAATGATAATGATAATGGTGATGGTGATGGTGATGGTGATGGTGATGGTGATGGTGATGGTGATGGTGATGGTGATGATAATGGTGATGGTGATGGTGATGATGATGGTGATGGTGATGGTAATGGTGATGGTGATGGTGATGGTGGTGATGATAAGGATAAGGATAATGATGGTGATGGTGATGATGATGGTGATGGTGATGGTAATGGTGATGGTG
>JANRMR010196050.1:0-10267 GCA_025434825.1 Bergia sp. 'catenularis'
CTCCCCTCGCAAATTCTCGTGCAACAATTTCTCTGTTGCCACTTGTAGGTTCGGCTTCTACTTTGGCAACAAGTTTGATCGTATTACCATACCACGAGTATTTTGCTGGAAAGTACTTAGCGGCGACGCTTCAGAGTAGCAAATAACCGCAAAAGAAGGATTGGAACGATTAATCCAGCTGGTGTTTTGATGCATTGGATGAAAACGCTTTCGAGTCTTGCACGGGGTCCTGAGGAGCTATTGTGAGTCCCAACGAATTTGTTGATCTTTTTAAGATAGGAAAAACCGGCCATCTCTTGAACAACAACTAAAACCCATGGCAAGATCCCTGCAGATCTGCTCACATGCTAAATTTACTGAGAATCGAACCCACGACACCCTGATCACATGGCTAAACTGGTAAGTTATTTTTTTGATCGAGCTACCCACTCCTATCACGTGTCTTCCACATGAAGCGAGCCTGACCCGGAAGGGGAGTGAATGCATTGAGGTGTTTAAAACAAAATGTGAATTTTCTTGTTATTTGGTTGGTAAATTACACAATGACCTAGCAGAAATGAAAAAATGTTACTCAACTTGCATATATATATTGGGTCAACTTCTATTTGTTTTGGCCTTCAGTTTCAGTTTCGAAAGAGGTTAATTATCCTTTCATTATGACAGTATTTTCAACGTATCACTAGTATTTTTGAGACGTTCACATCTTAAAGATGTTCAGAGTATCATAAACTAGTAACATTAATACTTGTCAGACGTGAACTCAACTCCCCAACCACTGCCTTCATACAGGAATCATACTGGTGAGATGCTAAGCACGATTTCTAAAGAACGTAAAGCACAGTATCGACGGGGGCAACAGCTACCTTTCATTAACCCTAACCTGGTGTGTTTTTCTTGAAAGGTTTTGTGAAAGTTGCATCCGTAATTGTCTACTCTCAACAAAAACAGAGCTTGAGTGCGATTCAAGGTATACTAATGTAATGTTAGAATGATTAGTGTCTGATTAGTGTCTGTGTTATGAACGGGAGCTTGCTGCAAATCAAAATGTCTGCGAGGCAAATCATTCTTAGCTGCAAATTCAAGGTAACAGACACTACATCCAGCTTCAAAATTTTATTTTAAAATAGTTTACAACTCCCAGAAGGGCATCGGAACCATTCAATAGTGTTTGTACTGCAGTCACTTTTTCATACACTTTACAAAATATTACATCTTGGAACTGGCCCAAGATTTTTCCCAAATTGATGTCTGTCTTCCGTCTTAGTTTCTTAATGGAATACACGGTCTTAAAGTTGTTTCGTTTCATCTTATTGGTCTCTTATTTTTTCTTTTGCTTTTGGTTTTGATGATAAATGATGTTAATCCACTGCATCTTTCCACGTTGTTGTGACACACGTTTCGTAGAATACTCTCATTTCTTTAATATGATAGGTTAATTTTTAGAGAACAAATAAGATTAATACCATACATTGCACTCCTTCATACGAATATAGACGGAACATTCTAAAATGTTCTTAAGTTTTAGCATTAAGGTGGATATTGAAATGTTTGTTAAATACGATGAGGGCCATTTGGGAAAATTGTGTGGAAACTATACAGTATTTAATTAGCTTTCCTGGTGTCATCGCGTAACTTTATTCTCGGAAAAACAACCGGAAGCTAAGTGGATTTTAAAAAAGGAAATTTCCCTTCCACTTATAGAATCACGGGTTTCTTGAGGTGAAGTTATTTTAATATTTATTTTAAAAAATATTTTGATCGCTTTGGAGCATTTAAACTGAAATAAAAAATTTGTAATGTCTCAATCGAAATTAAGACGTGCTTGATGAAGTCTTATAAGCGCTCAAACATAAAGTTCAACATCCCCTGCATATCCCCTCTTCGGGTATTGTTATTTCAATGAGAAACTGATAACGGCGACGGCACCTGCTTGGGGACTCAGGGTGGGAGGGAATTTGAATAATGTGTTTAGTTTCATGTTACGCACTGCGTGTCGAGTCTTACCGAATGAATCTAATTTAGCTTTAGGAAGAAAACAGATGTGATATGTAATATTGATCTTTCTTTTGCTGGGTCATTATCATACGAGAGTTTAACTCTGACATGCCCGAGGGAGGATCAAACCCAACGACACCCTGATCATGTCACGTACTCTAACCAGCTCAGCACTGTCGATAGGTGAGGCCCTGTTAGTGTTAGGGGTTGGGGGTACAAGGTATAGCTGTCAAAATTATTATTGGTATAAGGTACAAATACCGGCAGTTTTATATTATGGCTATTAGTGAAAACTGATTAATTGTAAGTACAACTAAAAACTCCTTTCTCGAGTTAAGAATCGTTAGGACTTTTAGGTACAAGATATCATCGATCTCAAAATTTTGGGTTCAAGGGACAATCAAGACCACCCTAACAGGGCCTCATAAGTAAACGAGGCAAGGTTTGCCATCTTAAACCCAGTCTTCCCACACTTGCTCACATTTCTCTCGGAGAAGAGGTCAATTGCTCTCTGATGTCTTCGAGTGTCAGTTAACCTCTCTGATGATGATCCTATGGATCGAAACATGTTTAATATACCCATTCTGTTAATGCTGCATTTTGATCACCTCTGAGCAATTTTGTAGTTATATTGCTCGTTCTTATGGCTATTTTTGTCGTTTCATGTAAGGTATAATTACCACAAATTTCTATATTACATTCACACCAAAATATAGCTGACCCCAGATTTTCCAGCCCCAGATTTTCAGTCCCGGATTTTTGTTAGCCCCAGATTTTTTTTTTTATTGAAATAACTTGTTTTTAAAAGTAATATCACTGACACATATGGAAGCTGTTACATTACCAGCACACAATAACTAATCAAAACTCAACGCAAAAAACCTTAATCACGCCAGTGAGGAACTTTCAACCTTGTTGAAACTGGTACCATTTGACTTCCTACCCTTCCCTGATTATAGCACAAGCAGGTTAACCAATTACAGCACAACATTTGCCAAAGTACTGACTTTTTGTACGAGAGTCCCGATTTTCCTCTTTTCTCAAGAGCTGGTTTTTGTGAAGGTCCAAGAAAAATAAGTACTTCAAAACAGACCAATAACTCTATCTAGATCTCTCTCTCATAGTTGGCCTTGCTGTGAAATGAAGCGACTACAAAAAAGATAACGGTACAAGCTGGATCTTTTTGGAGTTTCTGGGACAACTTTTAACTCCCAAACTATAGTTATGTATTTCTCAAATTCTAATTTAGTACTGCTTAAAGATCATTCCAGTTTTTCACTAATCTTCATCCAAAATGCAAGGAAAGCCGCCACTGAGAAATCCAAGATGGCGATTTTATTATGTCATTTTACTTTTATTTGTATTTTAAAACTTAGTTAATTAGCACAACAATTAGTCAACTCGGTAAGGATAGCACAAATACTATTAGATTTATTTGCTTCTAACACTTTCATTCACCCACTCCATCGGTGTCAGAAACTCGAAAAAAGGCCAGTCTGAATAGAATTACCTTTGTTTCAGGCAGATTTCTACTAGCTTTTCAACTGATTGTGACACTTAATGTCAAACGAAGAGAGACAGCCTCTTATTCGTCATTATTGTGGACCGCAGCCTGAATCTTCTGTTTCGGTAACAAGCATTGACGAACAACACCCAGCATATCCAGAGGAAAACTTATCCAGTATCCAGCAAGGTTCCGTGGATGGTTCGACAGTCCCTAGGTTTGCTGAAGCTTGCAACGTATCGAAGCGAATTTGGTTCTCTGGAAAGCTCCTGAAGCTGTTTGCCTCTTTCTGTGGCCTGTGGCCTATCAGGAGAGGACTGCAAATTACTGCCTTTCTAGTCTTTGTGACTATTGGCGCCGCTTGTCTCGCTGTGGAAACCAAATTTATACTTTATCTCTCTACATTACAAATCTTGCAAAAGGTTTTCACCTTAATGCCACTTTGTTCTTTTCTTGTGTCAAATGTTTTGATGTTTTATTATATCCACAAAAGCAGCAGAAACGAAACCGTTCTTTCTCTACACACGGCCTACAACTGTGTTAGTGGCAAAGAATGGCTAGCTCTAAATATACAGATGATTGCTGTATTTATCAGTGTATTATCAATTTTGTACTTTAATTTTGTTCCTTTTTTCACCCACTTAAATAGTGATGTAATCTTCACAATCCTGTCAATAGGACTAATAACCATAAATAGTGCGGTCACGTGTTGGTTATTTGCAATTTTGACATGCGCATTAGGTAGCAAAGTAAAAAGTTGCCAGGAAGCGATTGACAATCTCGATAATGGAGCTCTGGAAGATATAATCGTTATCCACCAAGATTTGTGTGATCACGTGTTCAGCACGTGCCGGTTCCTTCAGCCCTGGTTTGTAACCCACTGGGTTCTCAGTGGCACTCTGTTTGTTGTGTCTCTTATTGGTTGGGCCAAAGAGTTCATCTTAATTCCTTCACCTGATACTTATCCCTACAATATTGTGCAATTCATAAGTTTTATTCTAAGAATTTATATTTTTCTTATCCCCTGCTATTATGCCGCTCGTTTCACAGGAAAATGTAAGGACTTTATTGATAAAATGAACAACACACGAGCAAGGGACTGGGGCGAGTCTCATCTCTTCCGCAGTCGTGCATCTTTAAGTCTCTTTTTGACTTACGCAAGGGAGGCTCGGTGTGGATTTAGAGTCTTTCACGTAAATTTTGGCGATAACTTTGCATGGATAACGTTCGTTCTTAGCATTTTAGCGTTCGGTTTTAATCACTGGCCAAAGATACCAGGGAACAATTCCTGTTCTTAGTAATAATTAGGTTACACTCACAGCTTTGTTTTAAAAACATGTTAATTTATCAGCAGGGTACCACTTCTGCATGTGTTGGCTGCCTTAAGTAATTGAGACGTGAATGTGTTTGCGTTTGTGTAGATTAGTCACGTAGCTATTTGACCGAAAGACAATTTTGGGTTATCAGACAATACAGACGTATCTATAAAAAATGTAACCGAGCAAAGCAACTATTCAGTGTCTTTTCACAAGGATAGGAAGGAGGCACATGTTGTTTGTGTATCCGAAAAGACTTGATTTGCATGGCCAGTTGCGAAGTGACAAAGCTATTCTTTACTGAACCTGACTGTCCAAGTTAACGGACAACTTGAGTGCGAGGCTCACGGGAACAAGACAAGGGAAATCTTAGTCGATACCTCGGCCTCGGTTTGATTTCGATATTTCATACCCCTCACTAAATCTTTCATTCGAGTTGAATTTTAAAACACTTAAGATAACCAACTTGGATTTTAAAATACAGTCTGAATCTTGTGTGGTAAAGCGAACAGATACCAGACTTATTTACATGGTATAAATTTTGTGGAAAATGTCAGAACTTCTCCCCGTGCAAGGTCGGTTCAGTGCTTCGCTAAATGAAATAAGCAATATGCTACCAATTTTTGCTATTGATTGGTACTTTTGTACCACGTGGTTGTATGATAACGCCAAGGCGTTGTGAAAAAGCTTGCCGAGCTGTCTTGCACTCTCTGTCAACCGTCCAACATAATGTACATAAATTGTAGGAACCACATAGCTTTATTTCCTCAATAATTCATGCTTTCATCAAGTTTATCCGAGACTGAAAATATGTGTATGTAATAAATTTGTAACGACCGACAAATGTATTATTATGAATAAAGAGTATTCATTTATTAGGAAAAAGAACAATAAAAGTGATAGCCGCTTGCAGAATTTGATCAGTTTATCTTACAGCAAAAGCAACAAAGATTATAAATGTTACAATTTATGGGCCATATATAATGGTCATAATAAAGGTATGTTGTACAGTTGATGCACTCTTGTTTGTGTTTTGTTTAGGAGCAGCTGAACTCGTTCAATAAGCTCGACAATTCAGTCTACACACGATTCTCGTTTCATTTCTCGTTTACTGTAGACCGAGCTCGTTCGTGTGGCCTGGGAAATGTTTGGTCTAGTGGGCCACAGTAAAGTACTCGGTCTGGAAATTAAAGACACGATTTATTAATTATTACAGTAAAACATCCTCAGTCTCGTCTGTAAGTTATAAGCCAACTGGCTATAAGCCCCCCCCCCTCCCCCTTATCCCGTCTCCCTTACACCAACTTATGATTTAGAGAGTTTATAAGCTTTCCAGTGATATTCAGATATAGGGGGTTTAAATATTTAACAAGAGATATGCATCATTCACTGAAAACACCACTCAAAATGTGCCATAACCTTAACATACTTTGACAACTGGTAACAGGTGGTGCAAATGATTACTGGGGGCTGCCGGTCTTTTTAAACGTTAAGCTGTCATTCTTCTCTTTAACATTAAAGATTTTGCACAAGAAAATAAAATTAATATCTCCAACTGCAGTGTAATTTTCTTTTTAATACTGAGATACAAAACACATATTTTCCGTTAAATTAAAAAAAAAAACCTGGGTAAATGTCGAGTTTTCAAAAAGTTACGACAAATAAATCTTCGTTTATCTTTTACGAGTGATATTTTTGCCAGTAATAAACTCGTGTCTTTTGTATAAAAAAGAGTGGCTAAATAATAAACGTGTATTATAATGTTGAAGCATTCTCGTTTGTGTTTTGTCGGGAGTTCAGATGTGTAATGAAATCGACATTTTACCAAGCTCATTCGTGTATGCGGGGACCCTGTGGTTAGGCTTGACTTACTTTTAAAGGCATAAAATCTAGTAATAACTTCATCTTTTACTACAAAAGACCTTCCAGTAAAATTTTTAAGCTCCCACAACAAGTATGATGTGTTGCTAAATTGTCTTAACCTGTCACCATACTAAATATGAAATTCATCTTTCATCAGAGCTGCTGTTTGTGATAAACACTTTCATTCTCACAACAAATTAACTTATTTTGTATCTATACTGTAAGGAGAAGATATAAGTTTATAACTCGGCTTGGGCTGGAAGGGTTAAAATGTCTCTTGGATATAAACGCCTCCCCATCGTCATCGGTGTACAGACATTCCAGTTGCATTTGTTCATTAAATTTCAGTTGAAGCATATGTTTGAAACAAATCATCTCTTAACTGTTTCCAAGTTACACATTATGATAAAAAACCAGTATGCAGAAACGGCTCCTATCCTAAAGTTTCTGAGTATTTGTAGTTAGAAAAACTGTTCAGTTAGAAACGGTGTGTGTTTTATATGCCCTCTACAGCCTCAAATCCCTTACGAGCATAGTGTAATTTCAACATTATTATGCACGGTAGCTAAACTCCCTCCCCACCCAGTTGCACTAAAAATATAAAAAAAAAATACATTTTATAACTTTGCTACACAACTGCTACGATAAATTACCTCTTAACAGTTACCATGTTAAAAGTTTTTTGATAAAAGATTAGTATAAAGAAACAGTTCTTATCTGAAAAATTTCTGGTAAGTGTTTTTTTAAAAGAAATTTTATTGTTTGTAAGCCTGCCACTATAAGCCGACTCCAAACTCCCGTCGAAAAAAGTGTAGTTTTAACTTCATTATGAACAGTACAATCCTTCCAGTTGCATTTAAATAAAATTATAACAAATGTTGTTACTTCTAAGACATGTAATTTATAGTTTATTAATAATACTATTTGCAAGGCAAACTACTAAGATAAATAAATAAAAAAATCTTCCTGCTTTGAAAGACGTCGTGTTTGACAAAGTGTAAGGCATATCAAAGCCATTTACTAGCGATAATACTTGTCTTGCTTTTGAAGGTAAGCGGTCCCAGAGTGAACAAGCTCAAGGTCTTGTAAACGAAATATAGAAAGACATTTTGGGCCGACTAATGTGTTTGAAACGAAGTTTAATCCTTACCCATCTGCATGTTAAACTTTAATTATAGAAACAAAAGTTGGACAGCGGTACGATTTAAACTTCATTTAAATAATCAACCAATAGATTCTGTGAAAATCCCTAAAAATGAATCTAGAGTAGAGTACCAGAGAGTTATCAGCTGTTAGATATTACTGTGAACCAATCATCAGCTGTTAAGTATTATTGTGGACCAATCATTGGTTGTTAGGTATTATTGTGGACCAATCACTGAAACTGTTAGGTATTGCTGTGGACCAATCATTAATGCTGTTAGGTATTACTGTGGACCAATCATTAATGCCATTAGGTATTACTGTGAACCAATCATTAATGCCATTAGGTATTACTGTGGACCAATCATTAATGCCGTTAGGTATTACTGTGAACCAATCATTAATGCCATTAGGTATTACTGTGGACCAATCATTAATGCCATTAGGAATTACTGTGAACCAATCCATAGAAAATTGAGTTTCTGTCTGAAATCAGTTGATCAGGAGCTGCAAACTCGGCCACAGTGCCACGATCCATCACAAGCACACGGTCACTGTCCATTATTGTCTCTATCCTGCAAAAATTCAAATATTTTATTTTAAAACATAAATAAGGAAATGGCATTGCTAAAACAGCTCCCCTTTAGCTTTGTACATCTGTTAAAAAGTTGAACGAAATCGTTACGAGACACGGTTTGTTCTCCCATTATCTAATAACTTTTCTAAATCTCCCCACTTTTAAATGCTTTTACGAAAATCTATAGTACTTATAATAGGAAACTTGCTTTAGATCAGAGTCATATTAGTTTAATCAGCGGTCCATACCTGTGCGCGATTGTCAGTACAGTGCTATCGCGAAATTCTCTCCGTATGGTCTCCTGAATTAGGCGATCTGTTTCAAGGTCCACACTAGCAGTTGCTTCGTCAATACAGATTATCTAAGGGGAGAAGAAAATGAAAATGACGCCTTTATAAACTATGGCATAGATGAAACAGAAACGCTCGCACTATCTCCATGGATGTAAATAGAGCGTTTTCACTCAATACCAAGAGACCCAAAGGCGGCCATGTTTGTGTACCAAATTAAAGAATTGGTGATTAAAAATGTATTGTTAAAGCCCTTTCACGTGACATCATGACCACCTTTAACAATACGTTTTGAATCAGCAATTTTTTAATTTGGTACACAAACATGGCCGCCTTTAGGTCTCTTGGGATTGAGTGAAAACGCTCTATACATTTAAGAGTTCAATATAACTACAGTAGTATGGCTAATTAGTGTTTCATGCAATTAACCCGAGATAATTTTAAATTTGCATACATTCTATTAGCCTTTAATTATTATATTTTAAAGTCTAAATTTGGCAACGTTAATTTAATGGGGTGCTAATTTTGACGACCTTAATTTAATTTTTCGAGAATAAAACAATTAGGGCACTCTGTGCTTGACAGACATTCACTTCAATGTATTAAATAATAAATTAACAACTATTTAGAAAAATAACGGGGTTTCTTACATTGGCGAAATATGATATTCGAGTTCTGTTTGTCACCAACAAACATGTTTTGTTTGTCTTTTTCGCGTTGTTTTATTTGACTGAGAAATTTTACTTTCGATTTTACACCACCTTTTTTTGAACTAAAACTCTGTAACCCTTCCAATCCAATGAACCCGTTTGCAGTAATTTCCTTAGGGTTTGGTTTCCAATAATAATATGTGTAGAAACTAGACAAAAACAACACACCAGTTTTACTAAGTAACTTACTGACGTCCATGGAACTAGCAAATATTGTATATTCTTTTTCTTCTTCTTCTTTGTTTTCTCGTACTCGTTCTCGTCTCTTTTGTTTCTAGTTCTGTTCTTGTTTATTATTATTATTACTATTGTTATTATTACTGCTTTGTTATTATCATTACTGTTACTATTATTTAACGATACGAATGCTAGCTAGCATCTGAAGAGTTCGCGGTAAATAACGTGTCAAGTTGCAGTGATCTCACTGATAACATAGAAAGAGGCGGTTTTTCTAGTGTTTGAATTTAAGCATGAAAAAGCTACTAACCCAAACTGTAACCCTACAATTACCATCTAGGTAAGATTAAACATCAAAACCCACCTTGGCTTTTGTGAGCAGTGCTCGTGCTAGACAGACCAACTGCCGCTGCCCAACTGAGAAGTGTCGACCTCGCTCCCCTACATCCGCTTCCAGTCCACCTGTAAGGAGCAGAGGATACACAGCGTACCGTCAGCAAGACTAGCTCCTGAGATTTCTTGGACAAATTGTAAGACTAAATAGGGTCTTGATACTTTTCGACTGCTCTGTTTGTGCAAGGACGATGTCCATAGGTGTGTGTGTATGTATGTATGTATGTATGTATGTATGTATGTATGTATGTATGTATGTGTGTTTGTTTGTATGTATGCATGCATGTATGCATGTATGT
>JANRMR010196072.1:0-10265 GCA_025434825.1 Bergia sp. 'catenularis'
GCTTCCCGCGGCGAAGGAGAATTAACGTCTGCGGGCAGGCTATGTATTCGGGGGAAGGCTTATATTCGAGGGACTTATATTCGGAAATTTACGGCATGTGTTTTTATACAACTATAAATTTTACTACAAATTCTCTATTTTAAAAGCTCTCAGGACCTTTTAGTGAAGGATACCTCCATGCATCTTTTGTTTCATTTTTTGCTTTTCTGACAATTTTTGTGTCTCAAGCTAATTGTTTAGTCCTGGGCAACTAGTATATTTTGATGCGTTGTTTTGAAAACTTTGACAAATTTCACTGGGTTTATAAGAGATAGTAGATAAATACATTCGTTTAAAATAAATGAGTTGTGCTGTTTTCAGGTTGTGAGACTCAAATACCGTAATACACGTGATTTATTTCCTTCCCGAGGCTACGTACTTATCTGGCCCGCGAAGGACGCGAAAAGTTCTGGAAGAAACCACACCTGTTGTATAACGCTACTCGGCGATATACACATACATGCATATAAATAATCCTGTCAGTATTCCAAAGACTTGTCTAGTAATAAAGCTGGTACCAGCGAACATTCTGACTTATCCTAAAATTTATCTCCGGAGGTTTATATATCAATGCCATTTTACGTTTCCATGTCAACCAAATTTTGAGAGACAAGTCTGAAAAGAAAACACAATTGTTATTACATTTTGCAATTATGCAGCTTTATCATCAAATAACTATAGTTATTGAAGTAGATTTTAAAAATCTTCCTAACTTTTTCTGACGAAATTTTGTTACGTCGGCAAAATATCCAGTGGGACTTACTGTGACGTCACGTTATTAATATGTCTTAATTTAGATTATTTAAATGATTTTTGAAAAACACGCTGAAAAAATTAAGAATCCGATAAATTCGCTACTTCATCTGCTTTCGCATGTTTGTATTAAAAGTAAGGATTTATGCATGGTTGAAACGAGATGCAATCCTGTTGGTCATCAAAGCGGTAATATTTCCGTTGAAGCGCGGAAGAACGGGCAATAATTGACTAGAATTGCCTGGGAGCGATCTGCTGGTGACCTTGAATCTCACTTCTTGGCATTAATTGACGGAAAATATTTGTATTGCTGACGTGTAAAGCTACAACTGTGCTCTGCTGTCCTTCATTCATAGATGTAGGATACAAACAATTACGCTATACAAGATAAATAAACACACTAAAAACTGGTTGTTTCAGAAAACTTTACTCCACTGTCGTTTTGATATCTCTCTAAGCGTTGCTAAATTTTTTCAAAACGATCTATTAAAACTTATAATTACAGTTGACTCCAGTTCACTCCCGTTAACTCGAACCCGCAATAACTCGAACCTCGCGCTAACTCAAAGTAATTTTGTTTTCCCTTCGGGCCATTTTCTTTATAATTTTATCCTCGATAACTCGAACTCTCGCTAACTCTAGCTTTTTTCAAAGTCCCTTGAAGGTTCGATTTATCGGGAGTCAACTGTATTTCTAGTAAGTTTGCATGTTTAGTTAAGTTGTCCGCTGTCCTAACCAGCATGATGCGTGATGGCAAGTGATGGTAACTCATTGTGGTTAATCCAACAGTTTCTTTGATAGTCCCTTGAGATCCAAAACTAGGGCCAACTCAATAACACTTTTACAACCATTGTTTTGGAGGCCTAAAACAATAGCTACACTTGTAAATTACAAGCGTAAAATACTTAAAAGAATATACTACGCTCTGACTCTTTCTTGAGGTGATCTCGACGGCTGATATATGCTCCAAGATGCCACCATTAGACAAATTGTTCGATGTTGTTCTTGTTAAGTGGGTACTTATTTATCAATAAAGTGAAGCACAAACTTCTTCCATGTAGCATTTCGTGCAAAGAACTGTCACAAGTGTCCAGGACGTTAAATCAATGGTTCATTTGGGTCAAGCATCATTTTTTTACAAGATAGAATCATGTGGCATAACTTGGTTACTCTTCTTAAATTTCAAATGTGTGTTTTATTTACGCAGGAGAACAGGTAAGTTGTAGTCTTTCAGACTGAACTAAGAAGTATTAATAAGCGAGGTTGAGACTATATCGGTCATTTGCATCAACATTTTTTATTTACTGGAGTTTTCTAGTTCAACTGAACGATTAATTATTGCCTATTCATGCAAGCTGACAAATAGATCAAACCTAAAATCAGCAACGATGTACTATTTTCACAAGATGACATGGAAATTTATCAACTAAATAAGAGGAATTACGAAGACCGTGGAAACAAGAGAAAAGTCGAAGGAGCAAAGCAACGTTCTGAACAAGACAGATCTGCTCGATTTCCTCTCATTGCAAATAAGACTATATTTCCAAAAAACGTGTGTCGATATAAATAAAGAAATTGGTACCGATTGAGAAACTGTTCTTGTTATATGTTTGACCGTCTTTTCAAAAGGTGCACGCAAGCAAATTATTCCAGGTCTTTGGACCTCCTTTTGAGAGATTCTGTTCTAGGACGAGGTAATACAAATTTCGAATTTGCTCCTTGCAAATTGTAATTAGTTGAGTCTCCTGCAGTCGTGAATAGCCCTGTAAGACTCGCCCGAGCGTTGTTTTTCTTTATTCTATGCATCAATATTGCTTTGCGCTTGGATCGCCTTTCTTGTAGTCTTTCCCAATTCAACAACCACAGGACTTGGTTAAAATTAATTTTGTAGTCCGCACCGGAACTTTTGAAATTTGTCTGAAAGCACCTTCAACGGGCAATAATTGACTAGAATTGCTCGGGAGCGATCTATTGATGACCTTGAACCTCACTTCTTGAACTACAAGCAGCTAGCAGCACCAAGTTCTCCACCCACAGACTTAGGTCTATCCGAGTCTCGGCGAGGATCCACAACAAGATGCGTATCTGTGCCCAAAACTAAATGCGCCTGTAGTCCCCAAAATGAGATGCGCATGAGCACCACTAAATGAGATGCGCAAGCGCATATTATTCTACGGGGCGCGTGCGCATGGTATTTTGAACTGCGCGTGCGCATCTCATTTAGGTATGCACGTGCGCATCTCATTTTTGTATGCGCGTGCGCATCTAATTTATGTATGCGCGTGCGCATCTAATTTATGTATGCGCTTGCGCATCTCATTTTCGTATGCGCGTGCCCATCTCATTTAGGTATGCGCGTGCGCATATCACTTTTGTATGCGCATGCGCATCTCATTTTTGTATGCGCGTGCGCATCTCATTTTGTGTTGTGCGTGCGCATCTCATTAAAATGTGGAAGTGGGCAGGTCGTTTTCTCAAGTGCACTTCCGCATTTAATTTTAGGTTGTGAATTTTTGATAGCACATACAAGATTTGTTCGAACCTTAAACAACTTCGAAAACTTGTAAAAACATTTATTTCAAGAGTCAAAAGATGCTTGCTTATTATCATTTAACATCTTTAGAAACAAAAATTCACAGAAAATTCACCAAAGCAATTGAATATTAAGAAGATATAATTATGTTACAAAGCTTCGAGTAATACTTTTTTATGGAGATGCTACTAGAATTATTCCAAATTTTCATTCATGCACTTCAATCTTCATTGTTTTTTCAAAAAAAAAAATATTCCTCTTCCATTTTGCTGTTTTTAGATTCTAACAAGCAATACTTTGTGTTTACCGTTTTAGTGTAAAAAGAAGCTATGGCTGACTTATTTTGGTCAACAAGTGACGGCCAACAGTAAAAGAATTATAGCCCCAGGAATCTATTTGACCGACCAGTTTGTTCTTCTGCAATACTCGGACAAAATAAGTGTCTATCACAACGGTTGTAGTCAATAGTTTAAACTTTGGTTTCACAGTACAAGGATAGATTTTACTTTTAAGCTTTCGATTCTAACTCTAGCTTAAAAGTAAAATCTATCCTTGTACTGTGAAACCAAAGTTTAAACTATTGACTACAATTTCATCCTACCAGTACAGATGAATCTACACTCTACTATCACAACGGTTGATAACTCCTACTTATAAAGTTTTTGTTCAAAATTTCCAAGCAAGCAAGCATTAGATATCTTTGTAATCACATGTCTATTTTGAATAAAGATACTACGCGTAATTCACCATTTGATCTGGGAACCTTGATAAAGGTATAATGTTTTAAATAATATTAAATATTGGCTAAAACTTTAACGTCAAAGCAAAGGTTTGCAAAAAAATTCTAAAGGTTTAAAAACTTGTCCATGAATACCACGGGTGCAGTACTTGGTAGAGTGAATAGTTTTTCTCATGTGTCTTTTAAATTCTTTCCTCGGCTTTAACGGCTTCTGCGGTTAAAACATAAAAAGTTAATGGTAAACTGTAACTGAAGGTTTATATGATTTTTGAAAAACTATTCATCGAAATAAATATGTAAACTTTATTAAAATTAGATTTATCTTTAGAACTTATAACACCGAGCACGTACCTTGCTATTTCACGGTATCCACATCCACAAAACGCTCTCTGCAAAGGCAAAAGAAGCAATGAATCCACTGAATTTGAGTGACTTCACAAACTGGCCTAGTTCATGTGTAGATAAATGGAACGTCTAACTACAGCCAAACGCTTAGATCCTTCGCTTAATCACTATTCTTGAAACTGTGACTGGAACAAGTTAAAATTTTTCCTTCCCAGTTCTGTCCGTAAAGGTTTTCAGCATATCGAGTATTGTGCATGTGATTATGAAAAGTCTTTATCTTGTTTTAACACATGCGCACAGTTTATCTGATTTCTTAGTTAACCAATCACATATTACGCACGCTGGCAGCTAACTGAGCACGTTTTTAATTGAGCTTCAATCGTGCAAATCTTACTGCAAAGATTTATCTTTTAAAATGGTTTGCGTTCGAAGAGCACTCTACAATTGAACAAAGCGGACACTTAGACACAAATTACATTTCCTAAATATTTCTGGGATTTAAAATTTGAAATACTTATTAACTGTTGCTACAGATTCAGTAGTTTATGCTTTTAATTGTTCATTATCTATTCACACATTTTATATCAAGGAATTCTATTCAATCAAATAACAATGAGTTACCGTAACATGTTAAAAACAAATAACCTGATAATTTCTTTCTTACGGTTAGGCCAACTGTCCACACCAGTCCAGATAAAATGTCCACCGAAAACGAAATCATGCGAAAACGCTTTTCATTTAGATAAATTAATAAATTTGAACGCGTCGGTTTTACGTTTTAATGCGGACAACTGAAAACATGCATTTTAAAATTTCGAAAATGCAATTTTTATGGAAAACGCCGACGTTATCAGACCACGAAAGGTGGTCACTTTTGGTGGTCAGATTTCTTCTTCGTTTGGCCGGATTTCAACATTTGAAGAGATGTTATGGTTGTAGTGTGAACGGAAAACATTTTATCCGTTTTCCAGTGTGGACGGAAAACTTTTGTTGCGTTTTCAGCGTAGTTTGCAGAGCAAGATATGGGAAGCAAACGTTTTGATAATTTTACATTATATAATTAACAGACAACTAATTAAAACTAATTAAAAACAGACGAGATTGCCAGTGGCTCTGCAGTGGGAGCGGCAAACAGTTCTTACAACTTAGTTTTAAAACTTGAAAAAGTGCGACATAGTCTGATCAGAAGTACGACTCTGTTAAAGAATACGTCCCTGAACAGAGAAATTCTGAAGAGATTCGGGCGAAAATTCGGTTAGCAAGGTATCGGTTGGACATGTCAGTTATAACGGATTATTATTATTATTATTATTATTACCATTACCGTCACCGTTACTGTTACTGTTATTATCATTATTATCATGATCATGATCATTATTATTATTATTATTATTGATTTTGCTATTTTTACGGCATTGTCATTATCAGTATTATTTTTAAGAAATGTTATGGGAGATACGAGTGAGCCAGATACTTTTGGCCGAGGTTCGAGGACCAAATAAAGTTAAAGTTGCTTAGAAATTGCATTTATAGCCACTTGCTACAAATTACGCATGCGCAGTAGTTACCCCGACTTGTCCGTGTCCATGTACAATCACTACGTCCCAGTCTCCAGCGCGGTTTTTAGTCTTTGGGTGGCAACTGATTTCACAGAAGAACCACAGTTACTCAGGAATTTACAGTTAACAGAAGTGACGGGAGAACTTTCAAGACTGTGACGAAGTTTAAGGCAAAACATTTGAATATTTTGAAGACAGTTGCAAGTTGGCAGGTCTCTCATTCCAAAATCATTCATTTCCTTTCAAACGTTTAGATTAAAAATCCATGAAAGACAAAGTAGTTTAACACGATGTTCTTTCCAGATATCGAAATACATGTAATGTGTCTAAAAGATGATTTAATATATTTTAAGTGCAAGTTAGAGCTTTTTCATTTTCTTCGCTGATAGGTAGCAGAGACGGTTGAAGTTTTAACTCGAGCTTTTGAGCTTGCCATCTGCAGTATCAAAATCTACAACGAAACTCGTCTCATTCCAATTTTCATTTCACTTCCGTTGATTGTAACAACATCGTGTGTCATGTATTTTTGCCTAAAATCTGCAATATTTTTATTCATTTTCTTGTAATGGCAATTCACTGACTATATTGCCTTGCCAACTGAAACATCAGTGACCGATAACACAATATTTATACCAAAAGAGTACCATACAGAAGGTAAATAAATCAGATTGTTTTGACGTTGTTAGTGTCTTGTTACACAAAACATATGAAAAAACTGCTCGTTAATACTTTTTCTTTCCAACAGCTTCGCGTTATTGTGAATGCTAAGTTTCCTTTTAGTTGGGTTGGTAGAAACTCAATCTCAGTGCAGAATTAAGAAAAGTTAAAAACAATTAGTCAATAAATCTCAGAGAGACAGGTGCTGTGCAGGACAAAAGGCCACTATAATGATTGAACAAATATTCTCCGCGATCTCTCCTTAGACATTACATTGAATTCAGAATATACTCCGCTCTTGACAGTTTTATGCGCTGCATTCAATTCCAATGTTTATTCTGTCCCATTCGCCAAAACTGGAGTTAAGTGCTTTCTATTAAAATTAGGCAAAAGCAGTCTTATGTGTTTCAGCTAAAATCAATATTCATCCGATGTTTTGCTGTTGATTTTAAAACGTTTAATTATGTACAAGTCCAAATGCATAGGAAAGGGAATCTCATCGCTGTCGGTTGCTTTATTTTCCTAAACTTTGTTAGTAAATTTGACAAACACTGAAATATCTGATCAAATCCAATTGGATATTTAAATACTGACATATTATACGCCATTATATATTTCAGTGCTTTCATTTACTTTTACAAAAGTCATTTCTTTCCAACAAGTCGCTTGTAGAAACAAACTAGTTCCTTCATTGATTTAATGGTAACTCACATCGACGATTTTAGAATGTCAGTATGAATGTCGTATAATTACTTCAATGAAAGAGGATCATTCGCTTTAACAGAGAAAAATGATTTTGTGGTAATTACCGTGTTTAATTAAAGGGAGGATTGTTTTGAACTTGCTTTTGAGACTCATTGCAACCTAATTTCACCTAACTATTGGACGATGTGGTTCGTGATTGGCAGAGGTATCAGGTTAGGACGCCACATCTTTAGAAACGTCTGGAAAAAAGAACCATACTTACCCAATACATTCCTCGCGTAATGAAGCTAGCTGGAGCAAAATAAACCTCAATGCGAATGACCAAGCAAGTAAAGCCAAAAATGAAAGAGTTTGAAACTTTTGGCCGGGGATGGACGCAAGGTAAAGTTTTAACCTTTGATGAGTTTTACGACCAAGTTACCTCTTACCTTTTGTGTTATGGAAGGTCGGATTTCTAGTCGTAGCTATATTGTTAGACAGGTTTTTAGCTTGAATGAAGTGTTTTAAATTAAAAATCCAGGTAGGCGTGTGATGAAACAACAAGAATTATAAACCGTAAGTAAGTTGTCATAGTTTTATCGTGTTGGATTGTTTCAAACAAATCTCAGTTTACACCTCAAAGAAGAACCTGCTTATCTTGTTAACTGTTAACGCAGAAAAAAACAGTTTTGACTCTTCATTGCTTGCCAGTGAGGCTTCAGGATATACTTTTACAAAGTTTCTTAAAACGTTTCAGATAAAGAACATAGTTTAAAGAAAAGCTTGTTTACAGTCGAGAAGATCAGGGAAAAGACTGAGATTATGAGTCTGTTGCTTTAGAACATTTCGAATTGTCTTATATTCCCGAATAAAAATATATATATTCTGACTATTCAGCCATCTGGAGCAGAGTTGTCAGAGAGTATTCACAGAATTCCAGAATTAGAAAACTCTAAACTAACGTTTCACCTTGAATATTTTGAGTTTTCGTATTCTACAGTAACACAAAACGAACGCACTCCAAAGGCAATGGAAAGAAAGAGCAGTGTTAAGTGTATCTTATCCAGAGTAAAGACGACGTCACGAGATCTTATCGTACAAAATTTTGACCAGTGTAAATGGTCACGAGGGCTCATATAGATTCTGCAGATTGCAACTTGAACAATCAACCACCTTTCCTTGATCTTGCTCGCCTTATTTTGGTGAAATATTTCTCCGGGAAGATTCCTTAAGGTTCGAGAGCGTGCTTCAGTTCACCTGTCGTGTATTAGTTTTATTTTTAATTTGACATTTTAAATTACTTTCTCAAGTTAGGATAATAAATTTCACAGCCATGATCAAATTATAAAATTCCAAGCCCACCTCTTGGCTCTTTTCTATTCGTTTCCATAGCACCTTGATTGTTTCGTTTAACATCAGAAATATACCTTAGAACACACAAAAGTGACAAACCTAAGTAATAACTAAAGGAAATTCGCAGAAAGCGAAATAAACTAAATCTGTGTGTTAAGGTGTTTATGCCAAAATGATCATTTAATCTGAATAAGAAACGAATCCAAGCCTGCAGATATTTATGTATTCACTCTTTGTTAAATTTTTCATATATTAATTCTACATTTTTAAGAAAATACTCTCCCTGAAATTAAAAATATATATACACACGTGGCTGTCTTTTGTATTATTAATACATTGTAGAAAGTCGATAACTGAAATTAAAACAAAGAAAAAATTGCAAACACTGTAAATTCTCTGCCAACTTCAGAGTTATTCGGAATGAATGCCAAGCTTGCTTAGTGTAATTATTTCTGTTTGGCAAAATTAATTCATTTTCTTATAAGATAAAGCAATATTTCCGGTGACTATTTGATTTTGCAAACCGGAACCAACATTTATGATAAAAAAACAAATCAGGAAACTCTTTTTAAAAGCCAGTCTTGATGAAAATGTCAACATTTCGCAAACAGGAACATCTAAAAATTCACCAATTTTGCTCAAGTGATCAGCCCAAACGAGGGCAATACAGTGGTATATTACATTACGATAGCAAATACAATCTGATTTCACTTTCAAGTACCTTACATCTCCTAGATGTAATAACTCCTACTTTACGACTTAGATCTAAACATGGCAAGCCGATTTAGTATCCCTCTGGCTCGGTTATATGCTTTGTCAGTTTGTGTTTTGTATAAAGAATAGACTAAAGTGAGCTGATTTTTTCTAATATAACTTTTAATTTAACTGCGCTTTGGCTGTGAGCACTTCTCAGAATTAATCACTCCGGCGGTGATTACCGCTTGTTGAATACAGAATCAATCTACGTATGGCCTGAAACCACTTTACCTACATCCCGCTATAATTCATAAAAGCAGAGACGATTTTCATAAGGAAACCGCGAGTCTTCTGAAATCGTAAAGAAAACGTAGAATTTTCAGTTTTGGGATGTTTTCAATCCGTAATTTTTTGCCATTTACATTTTCGTTATCAGATGATATTTTTTTTAACATCTCAAGGCAGTCCAAACTTAAGTATACATTCTGGGTAAGAGCAGGTCACCCGAACAGGGACTGGGGACTAAACTAGGTTCAACTCCAATCAATTGAGAGTAAGTTTGACTCAAGCGAAAAGGCTCCATAAAGTCCGACTACCCGCTGAGAGCAATCAGCTTGTCACTGGATCGGTTGCGACAGCTGTTTGAATACTGTTCAAAACAACTGAACTCTATATACTCGAAGGAAAACCAAATAGTACATAAAACCTACAATACCCAGGATATATACTGAAAAGTCTCTTGTTGGTAGGCAAAACAAACAATATCGCTGGGGGGAGGGGTGGAAGAATCGAATGAGCAAATTTTGTTCTGACGCAGCCAATTTCTTCGCCTACAATGACCTTATTCATATTTTTCTTCTATCACACAGAGAAAGAGAATAGTAATCTGCGGGGAAGCTACCGGCAC
>JANRMR010196083.1:0-10264 GCA_025434825.1 Bergia sp. 'catenularis'
TGGAGAAAGTTTGAAATACATTGATGAAAGATGGTAAAAAATTGAAGTGGTCCACAACCCCCATTATGAATACTACTGCTCGTGTGACGTCATATGTCCACCGATTCTGCCCTATGCGCGTGTTTTTTAGATTTAAACCAATAAAGTGAAAACTTATAATCGCAAACGTTGCCGGATTGACAGATTGGCTTATCCAACACTTGAATTTTAATAACGATGACAACCCAAAAGGGTACAGTTTTCACTGTAAGAAATCAGGCTAGTTCTCATACCAAAAGCACTGTTATTGCGTCAGCACTGAGTAAACCTTTACCAAAATCTCGGTATCTGTCTAAGATTCGAAAATTCCAATGGAAACATTGATTTCGCAGTCTTAACCATTTCACAGGACTCGGCAGTAGTTTATATTTTAAAATATCCGGAAACGGTTCGGTCGAAATTGCTTTTTCGCACGTTTTCTGCACCTACGGTTAGAATATTGGTTTTGTGTAGCTCCGGTGTTTATCTCGTTAACAAGAACTTGTTTGGCAAAGGTTTATTATTTCGACTTGGGGAAATCTAGTAAAATTGTTGTGTACTTTTTCCTAATTATTGTTAGAATAGTTTTTCTCTTAATTTTAGAAACTACTAAAATTCAAAATAGGATACCAAATTGTGTTACACATCACAAGTGCTGGAAGTCTGAAAGAAGCCACAACACCAGAATCACTAGCGTCCCCGGTCATCGACATTATGGTAAAAGAAACTCAAGAAAATATTTAAACATCGGCAAGCCGAGAATTAAACCCTGGACCCCATTAAGTTAGTAGAGCAAGATCCAGCCCACAAGGACACAACATATTATTTCAGGTTGAAAACGCCAAACTCAGTTTCAAACCAATTGAGTCAGAATCTTCCAACATACTAAGTGTGCTTATGATATAATGGAAGAATATGTGGAGCAAAAGTTCTGATCCTTCGACACAACAATATGTTTTTAGCTCATCCTATTTCTAATTTGGATAATGGTTTCATTGAGTGTCTACTGTTGTGAAAGGTTATTAGAAATCTTTGTGATCGTATTCCTTTTTCTCGAAATCATGTATGCGCGTACCGAAACACGTATTTCCTAATTTATTTACTACATGCCCAAACCGAAACGAACTCTGGTTTTTTTAAAACTGAAAGAATAATAAACTAGAACTCAAGTTTCTGCATTCAACTCAAATGATTTTTTCTGTTTGTTTTCACTGAAGTTTTCCAATTCAGATATTCACACTCTAATGCATATTTCCTTCGTTTATGACAAACCCATAATTCCCTTCGGTCTGCGTTTGCAACAAGAAACCCGATTATGGTTTATTTGAACGGCAGGAAACTTTTTTTTTCCAATTTTAGCCAAGAGTGAGTCAATGGTTCAAAGATCATGTTATAGATTGTAGATCCAAAACCCAACTCTAACCCTACCCCAATGTTAACCGAAATTATATTAAGTTTGTAATATGTCCTAATCTATTCTTTTCTTATATATGGTTTGATCGCCTGGGGAAATACTTATGAATCTACTATCAATATAATAGTACTAAACGAGTTCGATTTATGGTTTTCAAAAAGCTTACGTGTACTATAATTTATCTCAAAATTGCATTCAAAGATATTTGTTTACTTGTTAACCATACGGTAGCTGAAACCATAAAACGTAATGTAAACACTTCATTCAAACAAGCCTCTCCCTTTGGGCATAATGGTGGTGCTGATGATAACCAAAGGGGGCATTCCAACGCTTGTCCCAAAAATGTAGGACAAGCGTTCGAATATTAATGTTTGCCGAAGTTACATTTTTATGTAAAAGAAAACCCTAACCCTAACCCTAACCCTAAGATTTATAACAAAAAGAGAAACTATTTATCTACTCACAAACTTGCCATCAAAATTTGTATAAGCCCTCCCATCATGAAGAAAAGTATGTATCAGTATTGACGTTAACAATTCGGTTTTCAGGTGTTTATAATCGTTTTTCAATAATATAAGTCACGGGTTGGACCTGATCAGGATCCGACTTTAATAAGCCCCCTTCTTTAATAACCTCCCCGCCCTTCAGAATGTCCGAATGTGTTCTTTTTTGAGGACGGAAACCAAGAACAAATGCTACCTCCAGGACTGATACTTCCTTTCAACGATCGTGTTGCTATGAATTCAAATGACATTCATGGTATTTTAATTAATACTACCATCAAATATGCGGTTCATAGTTGTCACGCACGCTTTCTATTCCAGTTAAATTCGAGTTATTAAAAAATGAAACACTTCCATCCACTAGCTTACACACTATGTATGTGGGTACGAGCCAAGCTCGAGTCAAAAACAACGCTTTTACCTATTCAGCTACACCGTCGTCTTCGTAAAGCGTTCATTTTTAATTTACTGTAAATTCACGAGCAGGGTAGCAGCTCTCTGATTGGATAATCAGTTGGAAGCTTCTCTCCGATTGGATACTCAAAAAATAACTCGAAACTACACATTAGACCTAACCATTTATTCAATTTATGGTTTCAATTTCTGGTTTGGACAGGACTTGAGTTACTATCTTTCGACAGTGTAAACTCAGGGCCTGTTTATATGGTAACCGGGCTGGCCCGTTTAGGAGAGATCTCGCCATACGTCTATTTCTCATTTACAAATATTGTTTCGTTTATATGAGAAGGCGGCCTGGCCCGGTTGGTGGGATCCGCCAGATAGCTGCCGGGATCGCGGCAACTGGGCCAGACAATTTTGCGCCACGCCAGCCCGCTTTGCCATATAAACAGTTCGTACCGGCTGCCGGGATGAAAAATTGTCAACAACCGGGCCAGACAGTATGACGCCACGCCATCCCGCTTCGCATATAAACACTTCGTCTCGGCTGCCGGGATGAAAAATTGTCAACAACCGGGCCAGACAGTATGACGTCACGCCATCCCGCTTCGCATATAAACACTTCGTCTCGGCTGCCGGGATAAAAAATGTTCAAATTATGTCCCGGTTGGCGAGGCAAAATCTTCCCATGTAAACAATAAAAAAAAGTTCGTCTCGATAACCGGGCTGGCCGCCTCCATATAAACACGCCTTTAAAGACAAAAATTCCATTTCGGTTTGAACAAATCAGAAAAAGGAGGCTTTATTGGACAAAAACAACATTTGTGCGTAATTAGTTTATAAGTATATCAGAAATATTTAGGATACCTCTGGGAGTTGTTAGTTTGAAAGTAAAATTTAATCTTTTTCATGTTTGATGAGATCAGATATAAAAACTTTCTTATAGTTACTAAATACGACACTGCGCATAATAAGGAATGTTCCAAATCTCTCCTACAATATTTCCCGTGACCTCTTCTTCTTTCAACCCATCCCTAAAATATACGTTCTGGTAGAATGTAGCCCAATGCTCTAACTTCAGATTATTTGATGCTGCAAGTGAGTTGAACCCGTGTTACGTCAGTGCAACAGATCCACAGTGCACAAATCAGCTTCAATCGATTACGTCACCATACTTGTTTTTTCGTACAGGTTCTGGAGGTAGAGATAGTGAATAAAAATAATTACAATTGTCCACATATAATCAAATTCTGATTTGTTTTAATATTTATCAACAAATAGTGGGACACAGAATAAGGCCATTTAATATACCTTCTCCCTGCAGTACAATCACTCCCGGTTCTAAGTCCATTATTCATAGATTTAAGATCTAGTTTCTTCTCTTACAGCGTATTTACCTCGCAAAATACGTAACACCGATATAAAACAAACTTTCTAGTAACCCCCCTCTCTATTAAGCTGCTCTCTCTAATAGACTTTTTGCATGATGACGTCAACGGGCCTAGTGCCAGACAATATCAGTAGTGAATGATCCACTCAAGATGATGGAAACTTTCTTCGCGAAGCGGGACGTTTAAATGTCCAGTTGGATTGCTATGTTCACAACATGACAACATGGCGAGAAACTCGAGTTTGGAGACTGAACTTTGGATACCGAACTTTCGAAAAACGAAATGGTGCAAAGTTTGTAAGTTGCGGGATATATATACTTGGGGCTCTTTTGCTCGTCTTTCTATAACTTTGTTAAGTGAATTGAAGTTGTTCAACTCAGAAGAAGCGATTACATAATGAAATTAAACTTATCAAAATGTCATTTTTGTGACTTGTATCAAGCTTAAGTCGTTAAAATGTAATAAACTTATGACTGCTTCATAAGTTGCCGAATCTTTTGTCTGAAATTTGCCCGAAATGCAAACGAGTGTCCGAGAATAAACCGTCCGAAATTTTTTGATGTTTTAAAATATAATAGCAGTTATAATCAATGGAAGTGACGTGAGAACTGTACTCATAAAATCTTTGTTGTAGTTTTCAAGATTGTGACGAAGCTTCCGGCACAACTTCAAGACTTGTTTGAGCATCTTAAAGAAAGCGGCCAGTCGGTATGGTCCTCTTGTTCAAACATCAATTTTTTCTTCCAAACGCACGGACAGCTGTAACACAATGTTCTCTCCAAATATCGAAATAACTGTTCCAAAAGACTATTCAAGTATAAGTTAGTTACAGCTTTTTCATTTTCTTCACCGTGTAGCAGACCGTTGAAGTTCTTATTCAAGTTTTTGAACTTGCCATCTGAAATTTTGAAATATACAACGATAGTCTCTTGATTACAGTTACGTCACTTCCGTTGACTGTAATCTTACGTGATCCTCTGGATTTCTGGCTGTGCGGTAGCTCTCCTTCTTGTTGCGACTGTTGGTTGGGCAGTCGGTCTTCCCAGAGGAATGGAGTCTTATTAGGCTGTGGAGATTTGTGATCACCAGAGAACTGTGGCTTCTTATTTGTATCGGGTAACTGGGGGTCAATGTAGAGGAAGATGAGACAACTACGGTGTGCAAAGTGCTCCGCCATATTGACAGAGCAAAAAAAAGACAAAAAGACAGCAAACAAGTAAATCAGTTTTGCCCCAATCGCTTGACAAAGCATTTTGGAACGACCAAACCGACAGGGAAGATCACTGGTTTCCATACAGTCGTCTCGATCGTACGGAAGCCCATATCGGTATTGCTATTACTGGTTTTGATTCTTGCTCAAACCGTTTTAGTAACTAAAATTGTTAATTTCCCCGTTTTGGTAACCAAAACTGTTATTTTCCCAATTTTTAAGATAAAACTAGTGAGCAGCACTGGAGAGTAAACACAACACTTCACGTTGTTAACAGTTTAAAACTTGTATATTTTTCCGACCAGTTTCGCCAATACTGTGCTTCGTAAGGGAATAACAAGTATTTTCTAAGCACTCTATTTATATTAATTACAAATGCGGAATAGGCCATAACTAATCTAAAAGATATTTACATGACTAAAAAGAGTGCGAAAATGTGGTAACAGCGGAAAGGAAATGGTTGACTTGTGATATAAAACATTATTTAATGATGCATGGGATCTCCGGTTAAGTGCTGCTCACTAGTTTTATTTACCTTAAAAATTTTTTTTACCAAAACGGGGAAATTAACAATTTTAGTTACCAAAACGGTTTTGGTTACTAAAACGGTTGTGGTTACCAAAACGGTTTTGGTTACTAAAACGGTTTTGGTTACTGAAACGGTTTTGGTTACTGAAACGGTTTTGGTTACTAAAACGGTTTTGGTTACTGAAACGGTTTTGGTTACTGAAACGGTTCTGGTCACTAAAACGGTTTTGGTTACTGAAACGGTTTTGGTTACTAAAACGATTTTGGTTACTAAAACGGATTTGGTTACTGAAACGGTTTTGGTTACTAAAACGGTTTTAGTTACTGAAACGGTTTTGGTCACTAAAACGGTTTTGGTTACTAAAACAGTTTTGGTTACTGAAACGGTTTTGGTTACTAAAATGGTTTTGGTTTAAACAAAGACGGTTTTGGTTACTAAAACGGTTTTGGTTTAAACAAAGACGGTTTTGGTTACTAAAATGAGCAAGAACCATAACCAGTAATAGCAATACCGATATGAGTGAAAGCACACAATCACCAACAAAAATTGGCGTTGCAACAAAATGTACAGGGCATCCTGGGAGAGATTTGGGTGTTTTCAATCATCTGAGAGTGGTTTTGATACTAATACTATATTTGTGACTGCTCGTTATCATTCTAATTGTCTGGATATAACTCTTGTCTATATCCAAGCGATTATTCTAATCGTTTGGATCTCCTGCCAATCATGCCAAGCCTTAGAACACACAAATAAAACAGATTCTGAAAAGTGCTTTAAACTCTTTGGCAGGTGTAAATGATCAAGATACATAATTCTAACAAGCATTTAATATTTCTGTACCTCTGTTCTCTGTCCATAGGTAGGTAGTCTTGCCTCGGGTTGAAATGTTGGCTGCAAACATGCTCTGTGCTTTTGCCGCAGCTCTTCATAGGTTGTGTGTTTTGCATTTCTGTCTTTTTGTTCTTCATAAAACTGATTGGGCATAACTGAGATATCTTCACCAGCCCCCTGACTGTGTCCTCCCTTCACATCCCTTGAGGGGTGTAGCTCAGGCTGCCAGTTTGGTATGGAGCTGCTAGCACCCATTTCAAAGCTGGAGCTACCTTCAGAAATGTACTCACCACCTTTTGGTCAATTATAAACTATTTATATAGACATATTCGTTGATAACGTTAAAACATATAAATGGTGTTCAAAAGACATTTTGAACCTTGAGTAAAACAAATGTTTTCAACCTCTAAAAGTCATATTCAGGTATGATATACACATGTACACTAACTGAAGATGACTTTTAGAAGTTGAAAACATTTGTTTTACTCAAGGTTCAAAATTCTTTTTTCCCATTGTATGGTTAATACGTTCCAAGGCCAGCTTGTGAAAAGAAAATAAATAAAATAAACTTGCAGCTACTCTTAAAGTGCCTATGAAGCGAAATGTTTTTCGACACAGTTTAAAAATATACTGTTTTAAATATACAATTCCAAAGTTTGAAAAGCCGATGATAAAAACTGTGGTTTTTACAAGCGTTGAAAGTTGAGCTTTTTTTCCTTCAAAATGGTCAGGGTACTGGGTACAAATTTATTGCAACATTCCAGTGTGTGATGTCATATTGTGTGCTGAAGTTTGTTTACGGCATTTGATTTTCAGTCAATAAGGCGAAATTCCGAGAGATAAGAAAATGTCAAGTGATTGTGAATTGAGTAGTTACTCTGAATTGTTGAGTAGTTCTGAAGAAAATAAACAAATAAACAAACTGGCATCACACATTGATGTCATGTGACATTTTGGCTGCATGATTCAGATGTCATTTTTGAAGGTAAAATAGCACAACTTTCAGCGCTTGTAAAATCTGCAATTTTGTCATAAGCTTCTTAAACTTTGTAATTGTGTATTTCAACAATATACTTTAAAATTATGCCAAAAAAAATTTGCTTCATAGGCATGTGTACACTGTATGTGTGCAGACAGGCAGGTATATTTGTTTGTCATGTGTATATCCTATTAAATATGAACAAATGTTTTGAGTTAAAAGGTGAGTTAGAAAGCTGTTCTGAAAAACAAGCTCAACAGATCTGAGAAACAGCAAACCATATTACATGTAGCCTGTCCTATTATACAGTGTAAGATTATTCAGAGTTGATGAACTGTTGGATGTAGGGTGAAGGGAATAAACTAGGGGAGGGGGAAGGGAAGCAGGCATGAAAATGGTTCATGTAGGATCAAGAGAGCAAAGGATGAACAGTAGGTCTGGAGTAACAAAGAAAAATGTGATGTTTCATATGTTAAATAACCTGGTGAGAAGGGGACTGGAACTTGGCGAAAATGATGACATTTATCCCTGCCCTTTACAATAAATATTGACTGTGCCAGAGAATAACGAACACTTCCTATAAACTGTTGCACTTTGCTTAGAACTGCTTCAACATTTACATTACATATGTACAATTTAGTTTATCAAGGTTGGTTGATTTAACTTAATGTTTGTTTAGTTAATATATACTGTATGTCAGGTACATGTACAGTATCTGTTCCATGAAAGCAACAAAAAACCTTAAATATTAGTTTACCTTCTGCTGATGAATGCTGCTGGTAATGAAGAGACCTTTCTCTTCCTGGTTTTTCATAAGGAATTCCAGCCCTAGAATGACAAAGATTTAAAGTTACATTACCACACACAGTGGGGCTTTTAGTAAGTCTTATGAGCATATAACATTTTTCCTTTTAACATTTTCACATTCACATTTATTCTGTTTTTAGAACAAATGCCAACTGACATGGAATGGTATTAACTCACTGGCTGTAGAACTCCCGTACTTGGTCAGCCAAAGTTGAGTTTTCCAGTTTCATAATCTTTTCGAAGCATTTTTGTCTGTAAGATGCAATTCCTACCACCAGACCAAGCCCAAATATTGCTGCAAGAAAAAATGAACTCATATTGTACACATCTTATATTAAAAAGCACTTATTTATAATAATTTGACTTTAAGTTTTCTTCCAAAAACAAAATTATGCAGTTTATTTATTGATTTGGTAATTATAATAAGTACTAAAAACATATTACTATATTTAATGTATAGTTTTGGTTTTTAATCAAAACATGACTGTTGGGCTGTATGGACTCCAAGGTGAAAGGAGAATAATTTTTGAAAAACAGTAAGTTACTAAGCGGGAATTGGCAAGGGAAGATGTAACCATTCCTGTTGGCTATTGATATGAACCTGCTCTGGAAAAATTGATCCAAGTTTGGATATTACTAGTAGTGCAGTAAACTCTTCTTGTTTTATAAATTGAGGGGGATGGGGTAGTTACTACAATTTTGGGTCATAAGGAGGACAAAAGGTAAATCTAATATAAAGTCAGGGGGAGAGGGAAATATTGAGAGGTAATCGTTTAAATTTTGACACCTGGACAGTCTGGTGGTGAGAGGTGGGGGAGAGAGATCATTCAAATGTTTTAATTTTTGAGACTAGGGGGAGAGTGGAAAAGAGAAAAGTTTTAACTTTAACAGTATTAAAATACTGGGGAATATGGGAAGCATCTTTTGATTAAACAAAATATTGTTTTAGAACAAAATGTTGAATAAATATTGTTTTCATTCTAATACCTCATTAAACTGCTATATATTTAAATAGCTATAGATAATAATTTCAATCTTGAAACAACCAAGATCCAGCTCATTCCAAAACTCACTCTGGCAACCCATGAGGGATATTTCCCTTTAAACATAAAAAGTGCAATGATAACAGACCTGGATAATAAATTGAGGAGAATTTGTTGACATGTGGCAAGTAACCTAAAACAGAATGAAATAAAATATAATTTATGAAGAGTTAGACGCAACTAACCCAAGGAGGCTTTGAGGCCAGAGCCTGAACATTGAATAAATCATTACAAGTAACAGAAATGGACTACCATAAGAGTTTGACTGCACATATAAAAACAAAACACCATTGATTAAGCAAATGAACGCCTATTGTTTGTATTTTAAAAAGGTAAAAAAAGGTAAAGTGACTTTATTTAACAAGGGTAACACGTGACAGTAATTGTGGTAACTGATAAACTTGTGGCCCTCGGTGCATCCTTTACCCCCCTCCCTCTGTCAGTGCTCCATTTTACGGGTATTTAAAGCTAAAGCTACACGGATCAGAGGAAAGTCGAAGCAGATGTTGGCGTCACTGAGAATTGAACTGGGGACCTCTAGCTCCAAAGGCCGTGCACTAACCAACTGAGCTATGACTGCTCCTTACTTCCTTACTTTACTTCTGGTACTGACCTTTAGCAACAACTTGTCGAGTTGCTATGGCAGCAAACAAACCAAAAGGAACTCCTATGAAGAAATTAGAAAAGGTGAAGGTGACAAAAGATCTGGTAAGATTTAGACTCATTGGTAGGTAAGTAAATAAGATCTTGGCATGATTGTATTTATGATATAAACATTTTGATATAGCTGTGTGTTAACTATAAAACTTGATTTATTGTAAATGTATTAGATAGACTATTAAATCTTAAATCCACTTGGGCAAATCAATAATTAACACAAAAGAATGTTTATATAAAGCAAATAAAACTAAATGTATGCAAAAATTGATAAATAAATGAATCCATTGTTAATACCAATCTGTAAATTAAACTTGTGATTTGTAGTTAATTCATTTAGTATAATTTATTGCAAATATTTATATGTTGTTTATAATTATTTTATACTTAAGATGCTACATGTATTAGATGACTCTATTTTTAAAAAACACTTTGTTTGTATGCTTTTGTAGTATGCCTAATTGTCACATTTAAAGCCCAGGG
>JANRMR010196116.1:0-10262 GCA_025434825.1 Bergia sp. 'catenularis'
TGTTGTGGTGAGGGTCATATGGGAGAGTATATACGTCCTATGGATGTAAATGTGTTACCTAGTAGGGTAATCCCGGTGTTGTGGTGAGGGTCATATGGGAGAGTATATACGTCCTATGGATGTAAATGTGTTACCTAGTAGGGTAATCCCGGTGTTGTGGTGAGGGTCATATGGGAGAGTATATACGTCCTATGGATGTAAATGTGTTACCCTGTGTGTTTTTACTTTACTAAATATTTTAGAAACCAAGAGAAAACTTGAATTATGTGATTAAGAATTTATATATGGGTTGGTGGTGGCACAAAATCAAATGTTCTGTCAGACAATACTAGCTCATATTATATTAGGGAGTTCAATCAATGATGGTGACAATGTGAGGCTAAACAACTGTTGAAAATTACACTTCTCAATTTTCATTTTTATTTCTATTTCTATTTCACTCATTCAGTTTGTTTATGTTTTTGTGTGGTGTGAGTACTTTTGTGACCAAACAAGCACCTATCAGTAACAATTTTCAATATTCACATATTCACTTTGACCATAAATACCCCAAACTGAGCTTTTTGTGTTATCCAGCTTGGTTCATTCTTACACGCTGTTATTATGTTCTGTAATTAAAACTATTGCTTGACGGAATGTGCTGTTCTCACTGACACTGTCATTATTACTTAACCCTATTCAGACTGGGCTTTTTTGGGGTTCCTGGGACTGGGAGGGGGGGTGGCTGGGGCTGAAGGTGCCACTGGCCTATAACTCCAAAACTATTAAAGGTATTTTAAAATACCAAATTTGTCATGGTAAAACATTATTAATAAGTGAAAACCAATTTTAAAATGATACACAAGTTTGACACACTAAAATGTTTCTCGATAAATTATTTTAGGAAAAGTCACAAAATCCTGACCTTGTACATGAAATGGTTCTTTCACTAGAAAGGTTGAAAGATGGCATGGGCACTTTCAGCCCCCCCCCCCTCCCCCCCAGTCTGAATAGGGTTAAGCCTTTTAGCCCCGGTTTATCAACATCTATTTTCTCTTTAATACAATATCAATACAAATTAGCTGTTTGGTTGTAACAATAAAGGAATTCATCACACACAACAAGCTATTTAGTATGAATAGCCAAATTCTCCCAAACTGTTTAAAAGGAAAGTATTGCTACTGTTTAGGAGAATTTAGCAACATGTCAAATATCATGCCTGGGGCTGACAGGGTTAAGGTCTCTATTTAAACAGATGGGAACAGCTGGAGAGCAACAATTCAGTCAAAATTGACAGCCATTGATTACACAGACAAAGAGTGGCGGCGATATTTAGAGTGTACAGCCATTGATTACACAGACAAAGAGTGGCGGCGATATTTAGAGTGTACAGCCATTGATTACACAGACAAAGAGTGGCGGCGATATTTAGAGTGTACAGCCATTGATTACACAGACAAAGAGTGGCGGCGATATTTAGAGTGTACAGCCATTGATTACACAGACAAAGAGTGGCGGCGATATTTAGAGTGTACAGGCATCCAAGGTGGGAAAACAATGGCTGCTCCACTAAATCTAGCTGTCTTTGTGCTGGCAACACTGCTCCAAGAGTTGCTGACTTCATCATAACACTCAACAGAGTCCACAATTGACATATACTCATTCATTCCATTAATAGCAAAAATCTTCCCACAGTGCACTGTGACAGACACACCACCTCTGCAATGCTTCATGGGAGCAATTTTGGTCCACGTGTTTAAGTTGGGAATATAACGTTCCACTGTGTTGAGAGAGCCTTTCTGACCATTGGCCCCACCCACTGCATACAGGTAACCTGACAGAGGGACAGCGCCAAAGTCATAGCGGCAACAGTTCATTGGTGCATCTTGGGTCCATGTGTTCTGTTCCTGGTCATAATGCTCAACATTGTTCAAATCACCAGTCTGGTCATCAAAACCTCCAACAGCATAAATCTTAGAATTTAGCACTGCAAGAGCAAATCTGCGGCGTTTGTGGTGCATGCTGGTTACAGGGTGCCATCGGTCACTGCGAGGTGAATATCGCTCAACATAACTATGAAAAAATGTATATTTATTTAGTGTACTACAAGAAAGCTTCAGTAACCAATAATACATGCATCTTTACCAGTGGTCTGTGCCAGGTGATCAGACAATTATCACATGCTTGAAGTAAGCCAATCAGCGCACACTTTCAGATCTTCCCAAAAGGCACCATCCCAGAATGCAATGTGAGATTAGTAAGGATCGCTAATGTTTTCTCGTTTTGTGAAAGAAATGAACTCCATAATAATGAACTATTAAACAGACAAATTCTCTTACATTCAACAAAGAAGTTGGTTTTTAGCCCATGCACAACTTTAGCTGATAAATGTATTCAAAGATAATGAGTTTTGATAGTACTTAGAACTGTTTTAAAACCAACAACTGAAATTTAAAATGGTGGCCATCTTGAAACCATTTTGTGCATGGCTGTGCAATTTTCTGGGATCATCTGAATTCAGTCAGATGTTCCCAGCACACACGAGCCAATCATCTGGTGTACTGCAGTTACTGATGCTTTGCCTTGGGGGGATCTCACACTTTTAAGGTGCTGAATTTAAGGACTTTCAAGGACTCTTATGTCATAGATACTGGACTGAAGTGAAGTTGTCTTGATGAACAAATTATGATGAAGCTTTTACATTTAAAAGAATTTTTTTCAAGATATTAATCATTTTTTTGCTGTCAACCTTTAAAATAATTTAGAGTACGAAAAGTCACCAGAACAACACAAATATGATTTTAGACTGTACATTGCTATTATCAAGGACTTTTATGGACCAAAGTCTAAATTCAAAGGTTTTAAGTCGTTGATAAACAAAAATCAAATTGAATGACTCTCAAGAACCTATGAACCCTGATGATTGGTTACACTGTAGGGGTTAGGATACAACTGGAATGAAAGTTCTATTCCTTTTCCCCATTTACTTTTGATCTATTAATTTAAAGGGGCTCTTTCATGGCCAAGTCAATGGATTTTCTCTTTCTCAGAAATTAAATTCTTACATCCTTTATCCACTCAAATAATTTGAAAAGAATATAACTCAATTCACCAGTAAGACAGTAATTAATCACTTCTACCAAGGTTTTATGCATTTTAAAACAATTTATTAGATTGTGTTCCAGCAGCCAGAACACAAGATCTAACAACTGTAATGTGATTTAATCACCGCCTAAAACAAACCATCTGTAGCAGTTACCTCTTGACAAACTTAAATTGGTATCTGAACAGTGTATGTTAAGAGATATTTTAGCTCGAACCAGCTTTTTTGTCAATAAATTCCTAAGCATGCACAAAGCTGTGAAAGGGCCCTTTTAACTATTACTGTAAGTATTTAAATATTGTTACCCGGTATCTAGTTCTCGATATTGTAATAATTATTGTGGTGAATGCACTAAACTAAATTAAATGAATTAATTTCGTCTTCATCCTGCATTAACGGCTTTTCTGTTGTGTCTGACTGATGACATCAGACAATACAAAACATAAAGACATTTTAAAAAATTTCCCGCATCAAGTGGCAATGAAAACATCATGTGTTGTTCAATAATATGTAATCCTTACAGGTACCTGCATGTCAAATTGCCATCACTGGATCCTCCGGCAATGTATATATAACCCCCTAAGACTGCAGCACGGACATCCCCCTGGCACTTTGTCATGCTTGCTAAACTTGTCCAAGTGTTTAAAACTGGATCATAACACTCCATGGAATTTCGCTTTCTTCCTCGACGACAACCACCTATCACATAAAGCTTCCCATCTAATACTGCTGCTGCAAATGAGGCCCGGGCTTCGGTGAGAGGGCGTACCGTTTCCCACTCAGTGCTTTCATGATTAAACCGTTCAATAGACTTGGTCTCTTTCATAAAGGAAGTTTCACCCCCAATAAAATAAAGAGACTCAGCATATGAGTTCCTCATCTTAATACCTGCACACTCGCAATGGCATGTTATTGCTTCTTCAATTATGTCTTGACAGTAGAGATTAGATCTCACCAGGGGATGAACTGCAATTTCTTCATGAAGACACTTCAATGAAATGAAAGGCATTCTGACAGCTTTCAACAACTCAGACATGTGCTTTTTTCTGTTGTCCAGGTCAAACTGAACCCATTTGACACAAGCACAAAAAATGTCTTTTTCTTCTGCTACCTGAATGTCATCTTTCACTAAGATCTCAAGAACCAGATTTATTGGCATACTCTGAAATTCTTCTGTCTCTACAACATCATCAAAATTTGTAGCAACAAACTTGTCAACTGCTTCTAGTAAGTCCGTACAAGCAAATCTTTCAGCTAAGGCACGGATTCCGAGGCAGTTGGACACCTCAATTTGTTGGCCAATAAACTCAATGCAGGCATTCTTTGCTGATCTGAATTGTAGCAAGTCAGAAGTCAGGAACAGGTTTTGCACATTAGCATCAGTAATAAGCAGCTGGGCAGTGTAGGCAAAGTTTACCAGTGTTTTAGTGGAGTCTGCATCAACACCCTTAATCTCCACCTATCAAGTACAGCATACAGTAAGACTTGACTGTGCAATTGGAAAACTCCACACTATTTTCAAAACTAAATATAATTATCATAATTGCAAAAGATTTTCTAACTAAAGTAACTATGTTTTTTAAATCTGTGAACCTATAGTGTACAAGAACTGAAATTTATCTGTAGATTTATGTAAATTTAATTATCTCTTATAAGCACATAATTATATTTAATCCAAATCCAAAAAACATTATAAAAAGTACAGTATGGTTCTACAACGTAGGGCTGGGACGAAGGCCAAAAAAACCTTTGAAGGGTCATTGGGGTTTTTGAACGAACCTTCATTTCAGGAAGTACTTAAAAAAAAACTCTCAATCTCAGGCTCCAACACATGAAAAAATGATTACTATATGCCACTGTATGACCACCCAACATATTCACCCTACAGTAAGCAGTGCAGTCTGAGACACAAAAGAGACATTTCAAATTCAAAGAATTTTTTTCTGTATTAAACACAACAACTTGATTGGTTGATGCCTATTGCACCTGTCACATTGTTCGCAATCATGAAATGAATCAAATTATCAGTCAAAAACCACAACTTTTTCCAGCTTTTTCTTTTGATAACTTAAAACTGCCAGGTTTAAAGTCAAGTTTCTCAAAAATTAGGGCATGTTTTTTCAAAATATGCCGTTGTTTTGTATAAATTTAAAACTACTGGCCAAAGAAACAAAGGTTTGAAGGTTGACAAAAACCTTCAAAGGAAACATGAGCACACAAAGGTTTGAAGGTTCAAAGGTTGACAAAAACCTTCGAAGGCAATGTGAATGAACGAAGGTTCGAAGGTTCATCCCAGCCTACTCTAATGTCACTTCCAGATCTATGATCTAATGACTGTATTTTCCTTCACCCATGATGGAATTTTAAAGACGACCACATTGTATTGCGCTTGTTCGGAAAACTTGATAGAGTAATAATCACAAAGATTGTAAACCATGCAAGTCATCTGTAATTGACTGTAGAAACTCGACTTGGAAATTGGCAGTGGGTCATCTGCAGTTTTTGAATTGACCAAATGGCAATCTGGAAGGTGTGTTATAAAGTCAGGGATGGAAACTAACACTGTTTTTTACGTGCAGCGAGCGAAAGTCCATGTATATATATATATCTCAAAATACGTGAAAAAATATCATCTCGGTGCTTCATTTTTGCTCAGAGTGCGAATTTCTAACATGGAAACCGACGTATTTTGCAAGACCCACAAAAAAGTATCGTCACAGTGTTTGACCTTCACTAAGAGTGCGAAATTCTAAGATGGAAACTGTATTGTTTTGCAAGAAATGAGAAAATATTTAAGTTAATTTGCTCAGCTCACGAAATACTAGTCGATTAAGTTTTCACAACTTACACGAAAAGCCTATTGCAAAATTAAGATATATCAAATTACAAAATACAGCACTTGAACTACGAGCAGCATAAAATTTTACTTTAGTTGCTCAGCACGCAAATGATATTCATGAGTACAATCTTCTGCTAAAAAGATTTTGCTCAGTACGCGAAATTTCTACTTCAAATTTTACAGTTAAAACCTATGCCACAGTCCACTGCACAAGTAAATAGTAAGAGCAGCTACATCAACTTGGCCTACTTCAATTAAATCTATTAACAATTTGCTCATAACACGTACGGTATATTTAATTTAAGCCTTGCAACAAGAACTTACGCGACAATCTACTATATGATTCAATACGGCGATCACAACAATAATCTGAAAATATCTTACATTTTCTCAACACGTAAACTAGCTGAGTTTATTAGATATTCACAGCTTACAAGAAAAATCTTATTCTGAGAGTGAGGGTGTACAACACTTGAGTTTCGAGCAGCATAATCGCTCCACATGCAAATGTCTTAAGTTTGCTATACGCGAAATTGTTACACAATCGAATACGTTGATTACAAAACAATAATTGAGGTAGAATCAATCTTTACTTGCCTCCTTTCTGACAACTAAGGTTGTCCAAATCTCTCTAAAATACAAGTCCGTATTTAGTGCATGTATTAATAGATGTTCATTGCAGGATACGGAAAGCTTCACCTTTGACTTTGGCATATTTAAAATACATATAAAAATAATAAACACGATTTAAATTTTTAAAAATTACGGGCCGGTAAAATTTTTGTCGGGCCAGTGGATTCCTTTTGCTACTGGCCTGGCTGGCAGGTGCTTGAAAAAGTTAGTTTCCATCCCTGTAAAGTTGTCTGTTAAAAAGTTACTGAGAATTGTGAGAATTAAACAGATAGAGCTAAGATTCAGCGACTGATCATTATACAGTATCTATAAAGATTTTTTTGATACAGGAGTCAGAAAGTCAGCAAAGGCATGTATGGAGCCCCATACATGTAAGTGACATGTGAACATTAAAGTTTCAATGTCGTACATACTGTCATACATAAATTACAAAAATACATACATACAATCATGTAGGTTTTATAATAAACATAGTCTATAAATAAATAAATACAGTTAAAATATACATGCATAAACATCTACCTATCCATCCATCCACCCATCCATATCTAATCATCCATCCAATTATCCATCCATCCATTCATCCAATCATCCATCCATCTGTCTATCAATTCATCTATCCATCCATCTATTCATCCAATCATCCGTCTGTCCATCCATCCATCCACTCATCCATCTATCAATTCATCCATCCATCCATCCATCTGTCCATACAATCATCCATCCATCCATCTATCCAATCATCCATACATACATACATACAGAACAACCAGCCAGTCAGGCAGCCAACCGTCCATCCAGCTACCTGTCCATCCATCCATACATCCAGTCAGCCATCCACCCTGCCATACACACATACATACTGTCACACACACACACACACACACACATCTAATAATTAGTTGTCTAGTTTTAGTAAAACATAGTTTAAAAGTAACATCAGAATAAAAAAATTAAAATGTTTAAAATGTTTTAAATAATTGATAACTATTTCATTAATACAACTGGCAGCTGTTGATATGTTAATAACTTTCAACTTTCTTAGGGCAAATCAACTGATTTTAGTACAACAGCTGAAAAAACGACCAAGCATATAAAATGATAAATGAACCAGCAAATGGTACAGTACATGTATATCAAGACTCAAGATTTTAAAAATTTAACTTTGTTTGTGGGCTTCAAGAGCACTCTTTGAAGTATTAGAGTTTTAAAAGTGGTATCAACGTGAGGTTGGTTTAAGACTAAAGTTCGAATAAAAAGTTCAGTATATATTTTAATAAAGACAATCTGATACAACCTAATCAGTAATCCTTGCTCGTGACCCACAAAAAGGCAGCCTTGATTTTGTGACCGGTTATAAAATATGAACTGCACTAACACCATAAGTTTAAATAAACTTCGCAACGTTTTCTCGCAAACAGAAGCTGTTTATCAAAGGTTAGCTGAGTTAATATTAAATTATGAAGAATTTATGGTCTGTTCGAATTCAGGAATTGTTTGAAATCCAATCACTAATGCCAAGGAAACAACTGAAGAAGATACGCTATAAAATGCTTCGTCTTCCACATATTTTACCCGATATGTACTTATATATCACAGCCTTACTTTTCAATTTTGGGAAATTGGTTTGCATTTTGTTGAATATTAGAAATCAGAAAGTAGAATTTTCTGAAAATTCATCTATCCGACTATCGGTTTTCTTTCCAGGCTTGAAGACTAGATACAGTATAAAATTTTCTGATCACGTCTTACGGCTCTAGCCACACACAAAAAAAATTACATCTGTTTTTAATTTTAAAATATAATCTCCGTTGACAGCAGTATTTTCACACAAAGAAACAACTTTGTATACCGAGTATATGTATTTACTTACTATGTTTTGGGAGCTTTCACTGAGTCTACTCGTAAACATGGCGTTGAAATACTGACTGCTTGCTGCCAAAACGGCGCGATGAGCCTTTATAGACGTGCCATTAACAAGAATAGTCACATCACAAAGTTCTTCTTTCTGTCTCAGCTCATTTAGTCTGGAAAGAAGGATTCCTGCATGTTTCTGGTCTAGAAACCGATGCATTAGCCCTGCCTCATCACCTTCCATTTTCATTGCGACTGAACAACACCTGCAAACTGGGACGAAATTGGACAGCTGTTGGCATCGCAGGCTCTGCCTCTGGAACAACACATTAGCCGGAGTAGGGGAGGGGTAAGAGTAGTAAATTGCCAGGGTAAGTTGTGACAGTTTACGCTGAACTTTTGAGTGTCTAGAATTCTGAGAACATTAAAACTATAATTTTTTAATTAATATCATCTTGTAATTAATAATTCCTGCTTCAGTTTCTCTATTGGAAAGTTGTACAGAGTTGAGTCCTTACACACTTACCCAGCCCTCCCCTGGTAAAATACTAATGGTATGACCCATCAGTCCTTGCGCATGACGTCATGAAGAAAACAGAGCTGTTTTGGGTTTGGAAGAAGAAGAAAATTCGGGAAAACTGGATCAGTTTCATTAAAATTTCTGGTCGAGTAAATATCAATTTAGCAAAGATATAGGTATAAAAGCCACTTAAGTTTAACTACTGAGTAAATATGGGAGGAGTTCTCGCTACTCTTGGCGGGATTGCAAGCTGTGCAAGTTGCGGATCGTGTTTGTCCACAGTTGCCCCGGTGGTAAGCTGTTTTATAGTTACATTTCGTGACAGTTAGTAGCTGTTTTATTTGGTTTTCGTTGTTAATTTGTTATTCAACTGAGTTAGGAGGTTTTCCAATTTTGCTACGTGTGTTAAGTAGCAACTCCAAGAGTTTAAAACAACACAGTCTACAGTGCTCTGCATTCTGCGGACAGAACTTGTCCCGATTTCACCGCGTTTGTCCGGCTTTACAAGTTTCAGAACTTCGAAATGAATCAGTATTCTCCCAGACCATCACCTACCAAAAATGAGGAAGAACATACATGTATGTCTGTAACACAATGAAATTGAAGCTTGCAGCCTGTGGTGTTGTGTCTAAAGTCTTATTTACTTAAAACCACTAATTACTGATTGCAAAATATGTAAATCTAAATTTAATACAAAAAAAATGTTTACCAACACTCAAGAAAGGTTTTTCAACATTTTCTAGGGGGATCATCCCCCCCCCCTGACCCACCTAGAAACTGACAACTTTGACTCAGACCTGGAAGATGTTTGAGTTGAAGCAGCTGCAAATTTCGTTGGTTAAGATTTACATGTGTAAGCAATTACAGATATAGGCTAAGTCCAAAAGTTATGATTATATGTTGATTTGAATTTCTAGTTTCAAGGATTGAAAAGAGGGGTTTCAGTATTAACCTCTACATGTACGTTTACATTATACATGTACCATATCTGAAGCAACTTGAGCGAGGCACAGTATTGCAATATACCATATTGGTGTATAAGTATATATAATTCTAAAGTATATATATATGAAACGGTGGTTTTAGATGCTGTGTTGCCAGCAGGGTGTCTTGATGGTGTAGTGGTATCACAGTTGGACACGAAACCGAAGGGTTGACGGTTCAATTCCCGCTCGAGGCACAACATTTTTCCAAAGAAGTTTTTCTGTTATTATAAGCTATTTTTTATATATGATTTCTATACATATACATATATATATAGATAGATTTATGGAGTCAGACTAATTCAAACACATTTATTTGCTACTCCGAGTTTCATGCTTCTCGCGAAGCAA
>JANRMR010196127.1:0-10262 GCA_025434825.1 Bergia sp. 'catenularis'
CCAAGCGAGAAATGAGGACCGGTCCCTCGCCAAAATGCTTATATCCGATAGAGTTTATAACCGCTACTAACCTAGGGTTTTATAACTGAGGGCGGATATAACCGAAGGAAATAAAAACAGAGACCACATATAACCGAGATGACGTATAATTGAGATGCTCAAACCCAAGCTGACTCATAAACGAAGAGGCTTATATCCGAGGAGCTTATAACCGAGAAGGCTATAAGTGACAGGGACTTATAACCAAGGGGCTGACAAACGAAGTAGCTTATAGCCGAAGAAGATTATAACACAGAGGGAGTATAAACAGAGATTTATGGTAGGTTTTAAACACCGTTAAATACAGCAAAACGATGTAGTCTTCATTATTGGAACAAATTGCGCTTTAAAATATAGATTGTAGACACAAGCAACTCCAAGTAACTCCTTTCTTTGGCGGATCAAGTTTGGTTTACACGGTCCAATCAAACCCCTTAAACTTAAATAATACCGCATAAAATGTATTGATTTTGACCAAAGCGGTAGCCTAATAGACCAGTTTACTATCCCAAGTTTCCGCTGATTACAATGACTATAGACTCGTTTTTGCAATGTTAGCCTCGACTTGATGTTACATTTTTCCTAAATACCAATGTGGATATGAGCTATTCACAACTCTGTGTATTGTTGGAGATTCGGATTTCGCCGGTATTTATGAAGATTCCACACCAAGTTGAGGCTAACACTGTACAAATGAGTCTGTTGTTATTGTAATCAGCGGCAACTGGGAATAGAAAACTGGTCTATTGTTGAAATCACTTTGAATCCGCTTTGCTAAAACCCTGACTCCGTTTCAACATTGCATTTTTTAATGTCGGCTGGAACTTGGAGACTCTTTTCTCGCAGTTTTTCGTGTTGGTTTTGTGATGTTTGGAATTTCACCCCTAACCCAATTTGAACTCTAACGAACAGCAGTTGTTGAGTAATTATATACAAATAATTATGAGTTGCTTTTAAAAGCAATATTGTTTTTGTTAGACCACTAGATAACAACAAGATAACAGCCATCGGTGAGGCCACATTTACAGGATTAACTTCGTTAATATTCCTGTGAGTAAAACGTCTACAAATAGAAGCTCGATAACTCGTCATTTGCATTATTCTTTCTTTTCTCTCTATGGTAGTTTTTACTGCAGCATCACAACTACTAATTATTAATATTATTGTTGTTTTTACTCTTACGTTACGTTACGTTTTGACTCTAAATTATTATTCAAAACTTTGATTTTGGGGACTAAATGTCGGAAAACAAATGAAACAGATTGTCATTCACAGATTTGCTGACACAGACATCATCGGACTGAAACACCACTACACTGATCAAGTTAAGAAATTCCGCCCCATTTGTGAATTTAACCTCTTTTGGACAACCCAGATGGTGGGCTTCTAGGCCCTCTGGCTCTAACCTCTATTCAAGCCCTTTTTTAAGTAAATAAATAATTAAAGAAGAAAGCAAGAAAGAAAGACAGACAGACAGACAGACAGAGACAGACAGACAGAGAGACAGACACAGACACAGACACAGACAGAGACACAGAGAGAGACAGACAGACAGAAACAGAGAGACAGAGAGACAGAGAAGGAAGGATGAAAGCAAAGCAACTTATAATCCAGATAGGTTGTAATCAAGGTGGCTTATAAGCAAAGGAGCTTTTAAACGAGGGGACTCATAACCGACGGAGCTTCTAATCGAAGGGTCTTATAACCAACTGATAGAGGTTAAAAATAGTGAATCCTCGTGTTGACAGATATCTCGAAACTTACTTTACAACAGCTAACTCGCTACAAAGAACACTTTATGAGCAGCAGCTGTCGGTTAATTTACATAAATATGTTTATGGATTGTTTGTAAAAACACATTTTTTCTTTGTTAGGCTCCTAATTGACAACGAGATTAGAGACATCGCCGAGGGCGCATTTACAGGATTAACGTCGTTAGACACCTTGTGAGTAATGCACTAGTCAATCAAAACCCGGTCCCCCTATTCCCCGATCCCCGGGACAGGGCAGGGAATTAATACCGTCATGTCGGGGATTTAACATGTAGTTAACAACATGAATTCACGTGACAACAGGGAATATAACACGATGTTTCAACAGCCGGGCCTTCAACGCTGAACCAGAAGTAGCGTTATTAAAGCTCGATCGCCATTTGAAATACAGGAGAGAGCCTGGAATCGAGTGGTCCGCCATGCTGAAAAATTCCCAGAACACATTGGGTGAACAGTTTTCTGCGCTTGTTCGCTGCAATAGCAAAAGTAATTACTTAGCCAATCAGGAACGAGATTCATGCAACGACAAACCAATCACAATACAAAGAAATCGCAACTAATTATTTTAAGTCGTGAAACATAAACGCAAGTAATTGTCACAGCGTTTGGTTTTAGATCGGCTGACTGACTTACGAGGCTAGTTCTCAAAAACAATGACCAAAAATAGCTTTTATTCTCCTTCAGAAGTTACAAACTTGCAATTGGCGAGGTATCAGATAAGGTCTGTGACGTGCCGATGACGTCGTCAACAATCTTTTGTTATCTTAGCATTTTCACCGTGGTTTGTTTCATATTATAAACGCAAACGTGAGTAAACACATATAAAGGGTTTCGAAGCCCGTATCTAATAGCAATAATATCACTTAAACTGGCAAGCCTTTTGGTCAAACATACACAGGCAGGGGGGTGGGGGGATGGGGGGGGGAAGAAGGGGGAATCGGTGGCCCCCATTATGCCTTATCCATTCATCTTAAGATTTGGCATGATTTTTAATTGGTCGAAGATCTTTCAATTAAGGCTAGTCACATGACGATTTGCCAGTTGCCATGGTTACCAAAATGATAAAATGACGTCACACTGCAAAAAATCACGATTTTTTGATAAGTTATATTGGTTTGTTTGCATATTTCAACCCGTTAAAGACGAATATGGTGCAAAAAACGCATTTGGAATGTAAAATGTAACTAATTTTGAAAGAAACACACAAAATTCCTAATTTTCAAGGAAGTCTAATATAGTTTCCACATTTTAAAGTAATTTTTTTAAAAGCTAACAGTGGGGGGGGGGGGGAATTGAAATTCACTTCAAAAAACGTGTTTACCAATAAAGCATTTACTATAAAACATTTGAAAAAATTTTAAAATCCCTCGAAAAAATCCAGTTTAAGGGATATATAAATCTTCTGATGTGATGAATCACCTGACATTGTCAAAAGTGTGACGTCATAGTTTTACTTTCTATCTTAGCAAAGAATTTATTAACTAACAATTGTTCTCGAAAAGTGTTTATAAAACCAAAGTTTACAAACTGCTAGCAAGCAGAGACATGCCATAGCAACAACAAAGTAGCTTATAACCCTGTTATCCATTACAGACTACTTGGACTGATAAAAATGCAACAATCGTTATTACCAGATTTGCAACTTGTGCATTTTTAGTTTGAATGAGCAGTGTACTAACCATGCTAGGTTTGATTCAACATTTCTGCTTTAACTCTAAGTCAATAAACATGTCAGTTAAACAACAAAGTTTGACGGATTTATTATCTCATCTGACGTCTTACTTGATTAAACTAATTCACCATACCGAAAATATGGCGCCACGCAATACATTGCGGCGAAAGGGATAAACTATGCAAGGAATGTAAACACAGATTGCTGCCTGCTTTGATGCAGATTTGCAGTAGCAGACAAAAAATGCCTAACTGAAAGTGTTGTGTTGCCTACTGCTTCCACGAAAGCTGGAAGCACAAATCACTGAGGTTCTATTCTTTTCCGGAAGTCGTGGTGGACCGTGACCATCCGCCATGTTTGTTTACATTCCTTGCATATTTTGTCCCTTTTACCACAATGCATTGCGAGGCGCCATCCTTGGTGAATTACATATCATATGGTTGTGGGGTGCGGGTGCTTTTTATCACACTTAAATGTCCAATAAAACAAGCCAAGGGACAACGTTCAGTTCATGGATATATATTATATTTAAAATTCGATCCGATATAGCGTTACATAATCTATTATGGATGGTTCTAACCCATTTATTATAGGCTAACTTAGAGGTTGGACGATCTTTGCTGTACCAACCTCTCTTTCCTAATTGTGTAATAACAAAGAATTAATCCCTTTTACGATCACCATGGTATCAAACAACAATTTGGCACCCAGAGAATAGTTCTTAGAAACTTTAAAAATATTACAATTAGTTTTGAAAAAGCACCATGAAGATCGTTTATTAATCCACCAGATTGCTTGTTTAAGCGGGACAGAAACAATGGATTTCGTTTACTTGAAGCTACTCAGCTTCAGATGTTCTCGTTATTGCTACAATTATTTTTGTAACAATCTCTTGCACACTTTCTCATAAGAAACTTTATTTTGCAAACTTTGTTGATCAAATCGCACGTGCTTGATCAGAGACCGAGTTGTCCACAGACACAGCAAATTTACCTTCCACTTCAGTCAACCGCACACAATCACAAGCACTTCCCAGCCTCTGCAGTTTAATACAAATTAATCACTGTTAACTCCGGGACGTCCAAGCTATTTTTCACAACAAATTAACTCAAGGTGGGAGGTCGAGTTAACCCTCTCCCCCCCCCCTTCCCCCATGATTTTCCATATGGTTATACATAAACTAAACGAGCTTCGGCATGCTCGCAGCTTTCTGTTAGCTAATTATTTTCCATAACAAAATTTAAATTGTATTTAACAGCTGTTCCCATGCTAACATGTCGTTTCACAAAAATTCGGCCATCTTTGTCGCCATCTTGGATTTTTCAATAATTTCATTTTTAGCTTAATTGTTGCCAATTTTTTGAACTTAATAAAAACATGTATTTTGATTCAAACGCTATATTGTATAACTAGTTTTGTATAAATTATAAATGATGATATGTCAAAAGTTGAGTTCATGGTTTCACTACAGGTACTGTAAGTTTGATTTTGATTTCTTTAAAGCTTCAAGTCTTAGGTCGGAATAATATATGGTAGGTCAATTTGACCCTCCCGCTTGGACGTTCGAGGATTAATTACGATCTTTATTTGTGAATAGATATTTTGTTGCTTATGGGTAGATCAAATCCCGCTTGGACGTTCGAGGGTTAATTACGATCTTTATTTGTGTATTTATATTTTTTGTGGCTTTGCAATGAATCCTGGATTTACGGCAAGTTGAATGTAAATCTTTCATAGTTTACCTGAATGCATTTACAGAGATCTTTCATCTAATCCTTTGGTGTGTGACTGTGAACTGGCAGCGGCCTTCAATGGAACAAGGTTTGGTATCATGGGCACTTGCCTAAATCAAGCGGAAGGAAAAGAGGAACAGTTGTCGTCGTTTGTGAGAAAAGAAATCCAGTGCGGTGAGTACGGTTTATGTTAGACATCCTATTACAGTCCAATGTAACCAAATGGAATATGGATTCACGTGTAAGACGAATAATAAAGAAAATCAGCTTCATTCCTGTAGCTGTAGCGTCATTCCTTAGCAACTGCTCAGAGATCTTTCACTTCAGTTGTTGTACGAAAATAAAACCCGATCTTACTCCCGAGTAAAACTCGATGCTTTCTGGGATTATACCTTATGCTGGGTCGATGGGGCACTCGTTGATTGGCTAATTCTTATAAAGTGGGAAACAGCCGATCACTTGGCTGCATTTTCTCTGATAACTTGCCAAGCCTGATTTTCATGAATGCAGAAATATACGCCAGCGCAAAAGCTCTATTTTCACCGTGAAAACTTTCTTGACACGAGACAAGGATCATATTTTTCTTATGAAATGTTTCAGCATTTCTTGTGATGACGGAGCATAAAGCAAGAGCAAGGAATGTTTTCAGGACTATTTTTGATCAACCAATCAAAGCACTCGTTCCAGGTTCCTTTGGGATCTTACTTGCACGAGCAGACAAGATGGCGGAGACAGAAGCAAGTGATTCCTGTACTTGTTTTAAAGCTCATTTTCACGGATATAAAGAGTTTGTGCTTGCACTTGTTTTCTTCCCTTGTTCCTGTCTTCAGGTTTTAATGTTCTTGGTCGGTAATTTTATAATATGATTGACTTCTGTACGACCAAAGAAACCGTTGATTGACGTAACTGAGGCCAGCGTTAGCTACGTACGTGTAACTGCCTTACATGAAACTGGTGCATTTCGTTTTGGCCTAGGTTTTTTACTATTTAACAATCAATGCCAGTCTCTTTAAAAAAAAAAATAGCTGTATATCATTGAAGGAGAAAATCATGAAGCTGCTCAAAGTCTACTAAATATATGATAAAACTGGTACTGCATGCATTAATTAGTGTAAAGAGTTGATACCAAAAAAATTCCCAAAGGCTTTTGATTTAATATTCAGTGTTCATTTCCAGAAAGCACCGGAAACCGCTACACCATTTTTGACACTGACGTCACGTGGTATAAGGCTCCTGTAGCGTGTCTTAATATGAACGTACACCTAGTTACCATGAATACTATCACAGAGTGGAACACAGTGAGAAATTTAATTGAATAAAGGTGAACGGAGACATAAATAACAGCCAAAGGTACATTGGACTCCGCCTTATGATTAGCAAAACCTATAAACTCAGGTGTTTTCAAGGCAAGAGTAAATAATCAGGATTATCAAAATGATGTGGAGTTGAGATGAACGGGTTTGGTTCTTGGTTTTGTTGAGAATTTCTGGTCAAAGGATACGGGATTCTGTGTATGGTAACGTGGTAGCGTTGAATTGTAGAAAATATCTTCTGGAAATAGTCAGCTGGCATACTTATTGATGAAAAACATTGCAAAAGATGCCGTCAAGAACGGCAGGTATTGCAATTTATAATTTAAGTGATTGGTCACTCAAGGTTAGGTTGGAAAACCCTTTCTTGGCAGGTGAGGGTTTAGACAGCTCCCTTGTTCATTTCGAGGGTTACTGTTCACGCATTTCATTTTCATATCACGTTTAGTACAGCAGGTAAAACAAACGTTGGTTTCCTTACGACAAGTATAATGATCGTGGAAAATGAATATCGCCTTCCTTTAATCAAAAAGAACATTTTAATATCTTTTTACGATAATTTCCTTTTTAAATTTTGTTTTGGACATTGACGATTGTGACCCAAACCCGTGTCAGAATGGAGGCACGTGCACCGACGAAGTAGACTCGTACAAATGCACATGTGTAGCAGGAGTCATCGGCATAAACTGTGAAACGAGTGAGTTCTGAGCAGTGTTTTCCTTCTCGAAAGAACAACTATGGTGTCATTATTTTTACAATGTGTGTCAAAATAAAACCCTTGTCTTATTCCTGGTTCAAGAAACGCGTTTTCAATAGACGTTGCAGGGTTAACAACTTGCATGTTGAGTTTGAATAAGCCTAGCGCTAAAGCAATTAAGGATTTAACTACATCCTGTCTGGTTTCACCAACCTTGAACAACCAGAGAAGCACTGTAAACCTGTTTTTTCAACAACTTATACTTTGTCGTTTTTACGGCCATCTCATTTTTCCCAGTTGTTTTTCAAACGAAATCCAGCGGGCGTTACGAATATCCACATAGTTAGACAGGATCTTACATTTTTTAATAATGTTTCTCATTTTTTATGTAAGTTTAAACAATACTTAACCAAATGATCTTGTTAAAAATTTCATAGTGTTGATCTAACAATCCCATTTGTGCAACTGTAGATGCTTCCATATTGCTCAGGCCATAGGGACTAAAAAAAGACTATCCAGTGGCTTGGAAAGGGAGGAAAGTAAATAACATCTGTCTATCACCCTCTTCCTTTGCTTCACAGGTGAAGGTTAAATCCATAAATGCAACTGTAGGTTTTAGTATGTCTCGCTGTGTAATTGACAATTCGGTATCAGTGGAGATCGCCGGCGCCATGTTGGAAAATTTGAAAGGGTTTCCCCATCAAGCAGTTCTTGGTGACGAAGCCAAATCCTCAATACTAAGATATAACGGGTCTAATGGAAAATTGCCACATTAGCCAGATTTACGAAAATGATGTGGTGTTGAGATGAATGGGTTTCGTTCTTGTTTTTTTGACAATTACTAGACTAAGGATACGGAATTTTGCGTATGGTTAACGTGGTAGCGTTGACTTGTAGAAAATATATTCTAAAAATAGTCAACCGGCATACTTATCGGTGACACAAAATGTAAAAGACGAAATGCCCCCCCACCCACACACACAAACCGAAACTCATATTTTTCTGACGTTAACAGTAAATAGCCACGTTTATTAAAATGATGTGGAGTTGAAATAAATGGGTTTGGTTCTTGGTTTTGTTGAGAATTTCTGGACAAAGGATACGGGATTCTGTCTATGGTAACGTGGTAGCGTTGAACTGTAGAAAAAAAAATTCTAGATATAGTCAGCTGGCATACTTATTGATGAGAAAAACAGTAAAAGATGTCGTCAAGAGATGCATCCCTAAAAGGAATGGCATGTATTGCAATTTATATTTTATACAAGTGATCACATAAGGTGTTAGGTCGGAAAAGTCTTCTACTGGTGAGGTGAGTGTTTAGAAGGCTGTCTTGTTCATTCGAGGGTTACTGTTCGCTAATTTCATGTTCACGTCTCGTTTAGTACCGCATATAAAACCAAACTTGGTTTCCTTAGGACAAGTGTAATAATCGTGGAACACGACGATCGCCTTGCTTTAATCAAAAAGAACATTTAGTGTTTTTACCTGAGAATTTTTCTTTTTTTATATTTTGGTTTAGACATTGACGATTGTGACCCAAACCCGTGTCAGAATGGAGGCAGGTGCACCGATGGAGTAGACTCGTACAACTGCACATGTGTAGCTGGATTTATCGGCATAAACTGTGAAACGAGTAAGTTCTGTGTAGTGTTTACCTTCTCGAAAGAAAGAATGTGGTGTCATTACCTTTTGCAGTGTGTGTCAAAAAAAAAATCCTTTTCTTATTCTTGGTTCAAGAAACACGTTTTCAATAGAAGTTGCAGGGTTAATAACTTGCATGTTGAGTTTGAATTAGCCTAGCGCTAAGGCAATTAGGGAATCAAGTACATCCTATGTGGTTTCACCTACCTTGAACAACCAAACAAGGGCGGTAAAACTGTTTTCTTCAACAACTTATTTTGTCGTTTTTACGGCCGTTCGATTTTTCGCAGTTGGTTTTCAAACGAAATTCAGCGGGCGTTACGAATGTCGATATCAGTAGAGATGATCTCACATGTTTGAATAATGTTTCTCTTTTAAACAATTCTTAACTCAATGAACTTGTTAACAATTTCATATTGTCGATCTAACAATCCCATTTGTGCAACCTTAGATACTCCCATATTGCTCAGGCCATAGGGACTAAAAAATACAATCTAGTGGCTAGGGAAGGGAGGAAACTAAGTAACGACTGTCTAACACTGTCTTCCTTTGCTTCAAAGATGAAGGTTAAATCGATAAATGCAACTATATGTTTTAGTATGTCTCGCTGTGTAATTGACAATTCGGTATCAGTGGAGATCGCCGGCACCATGTTGGAAAATTTGAAAGGGTTTCCCCACCAAACACTTGTTGGTGACAAAGCCAATGCCTCAAAACCAAAAGATAACGCGTCTAATGTTAAAATGCCACACGTACAACAAAAATGGACAAACCGGAACTCGGATTTTTTTAAGGCAACAGTAAATAGCTAGGATTATCAAAATGATGTTGAGTTGGGATGAATGGGCTTGGTTCTTGTTTTCGTTGAGAATATCTGGACAAAGGATACGGGATGCTGTGTATGGCTAACGTGGTAGCGTTGAAATGAAGAAAAAAGAATTCTAGATATAGTAAGCTGGCATACTTATTGATGAAGAAAAACAGGAAAACATGTCGTCCAGAGATGCATCTCTAAAAGGAACGACAGGTGTTTTAATTTATATTTTTTACGAGTGATCACTTGGGGTTTTAGGTCGGAAAAACCTTTTTATGGGGGTTAAGGGTTTGGAAATCTCCCTTATCCATTCGATGGTTACTGTTCACGAATTTCATGTTCACATCTCGTTTAGTACCGCAGGTGAAACAAAATTTGGTTTCCTTATGACAAGTGTAATGATCGTGGAACACAACTATCGCCTTCCAAAGACAAAGATGCACGGGGTTCTCGCATACCTTTCTCCAGTGGATGGTAAACTACCTTACTGATCGAAAGCAGTTCGTTCAAATCGACGACAAGTCATCTGAAACAGCGACAGTAAAGTTTGGCGTACCACAGGGGTCGATCCTTGGCCCAGTTAT
>JANRMR010196138.1:0-10262 GCA_025434825.1 Bergia sp. 'catenularis'
AATGGAGGGGGGGAGGGGGAGGGGGAGGAATTCGAAGGGATTACGTGTGAGCACTGAAGGTTGGAACTTCTTGAGGATTCCGGGGATATGCTTCCCCAAGTAAAATTGGATAAGAGTATGAGTAGTAGGAATATGAGAGTTCTTGCGCAATTTCAATTTCAAAATTTCACATTTAAAATTTCAAAATCAAATTCATTTTTTTTTCTACCGTAAATTTCAAAATTTCACATTTAATTATTTTTGCGCTAGAAAAAATTTGAATCTAAGCAATGAAAATAGCTTAACAAGGTATGGATCACCAAACAGTGAAACAACTGAGAACCCTCACCAAAGAGCACAGCATCAAGGGTTATTACCGAATGCACCAAGTCGAACTTATCGAAGTTTTGGGTAATACGCAGCAGCAAGGTCATACGCAAGTTAATCTAATGGACGAACCGGTTCCTGAGTTAAATTTACCCATTATTAGACCTACTCCACACGTTCCACAATCTAGTTTTTCGTACTTGAAAAGTTTTGTTCGTATGGCTGTAAATTTGGTAAATAAAGTATTAGTAAATTTTCAGAGTTGTCTTTAGGTTACATTCCAGAGTCAATCAAGAGACCATTTAATGAACGAGTCGAGCAACTAAAGGAAACGGTTAAGAGTAAATTTAAGCGAATAGATGAATTTAGCCCCACACAACAAGAAACGGTTTTGAAGGGATATACTTGAAAATATATAGGGTAGATGGACAAGAAGGATACGACCCTAACATGTTTATCACTAATATCAAAGCAAGAGTAGTTGATCTAGTTAAGCAACAAAACAAACCAATCAAGGTAAAATATATTTTTACCTGTAAGTTCATAAACGAGAATCCTGCTACTGGGCAGATTGATGAAAATCATAACAGAGGCAACTAATCTCTCAGATACTTTCAATGTTATGAGCAATCGTTTACTCGAATTAATTGTACAATTTCAGAATAAAGGCTCAGGTTGGCAGTTAAATCGTGTGATAAACTTGGACATTAGCCCTGATCCATTCCAACCCTTATCTTGAAGTTCATATATTCCTCTTTCAAAAGACTTAGCATCTAAGAAAGCTATTATTAACGCTTAAGAATGAAAAGGATCACGAATGTTTCAAATGGACATTAACCTCCGCTGTGTTTACCAAAGAGAAAGACCCACAACGTCTTAATAAGGAAATGAGAGAGAACTCCATAAAATTTAACTGGAAGGGTATAGAGTTTCCAATCTCATTAAAACAAATCGATAGATTCGAGAAACAGAATCCCTATAGAGTAAATGTATATGGTTATAAAGGACGAGTTTATTCTCTAAGAATTAGTAATGTAGAAAACGTTCAGACGATAAACTTACTTCAGATATCTAACGATGAAACGAAACACTATTGTTGGATTAAGAATATGACTAGGCTATTTTCCTCACAAGTAAGTAATTGTAATGGAGCAAAGCATTTCTGAGAGCGATGTCTGAACCATTTTCACAACAAAATTGCATTAGATAAGCGCCTTCAATACTGTTCTAATTATGAAGCGGTTAAAATAGAGCTTCCTGAAAAAGGAATCATGCTTCAGTTTAAAACTTATAATAGAAGCATGCGAGTACCATTCGTCATATCGCTGATTTTGAAGCTTTTACAGAAAATATACCAACTTGTAGTCCAGACGAAAGCAAAAGCTATACGAAACAATATCAACATCACAAACCTTCAGGGTTTTGCTATTACATCAAGTGCTTTGACGACGACCTATTTCAACCAACATTAGTTTCTTTTGCAGCTCAATCACCTGACGAGGATATTTCACAGACATTTTTAAATCTCTTAAGGATTCAATTAAAGATATTTACAATAAGGTCAAGTTCAAGAAGAGTGTGAAAATGACTTAGAAGGATAGAAAAGTTTATTAGAGTGCCACACATTGCCACATCTGTGAAGGAGAACTTTTATATGATAAGGTGTTAGATCATTGCCATCTTACAGGAAAGTACAGAGGAGTGGCACATAACGGGTGCAATCTCAATTATAAGATTCCAACTCTTTCCTCAGTAATTTTTCACAGTCTATCAGGTTACGACACACATCTCTTCGTTAAAAACCTCAGTAAATCACAGGATAAGATTAATTGCATACCGAATAATGAGGAGAAGTATATTTCACTTACAAAGCAGATTGAAATAGATGGTTTTACTAATAAAGAAGGCAAAAAACTCCCTGTGAAGCGAGAAATCAGATTCATCGACAGCTTCAAGTTCATGGCGTCAAGCCTTGAGAGTTTGGTGAATAATCTATCCAAAGAGTCTTTCAAAAACCTTGCGAGTCGCTTTAAAAGGGGAGCAATTAGAGCTTTTACTAAGGAAGGGTATTTACCCATATGTTCACATGGATAGTTTTGATAAATTATCAGACCGACACTTACCTCCTATTGCTAGTTTCTATTCAAGACTAAACGACACAAATATTTCAGAAGAAGGTTACAAGCACGCTTAAAAAGTTTGGCAAACGTTTGATATGAAAACAATGCGAAACTATCATAATCAGGCGTTCTACAACACACTGATGTTTTTGAAAACCTTAGAGATGTGTGTCAGAAGGACCACCAACTCGATCCAGCTTGGTATTACACAGCACCTGGACTTGCTTGGGACGCTTGTTTGGAAATTAGTAAAGTGAAACTAGAGCTATTATCTGATCCCGATTTGCTTCTAATGATTGAAAAAGGTATTAGAGGTGGTGTGTCAATGATTTCTACACGTTACGGTAAAGCAAACAATCCATACATGCAAGAACACGACTCAAATTTACCGACAAAGTATATCACATATCTTGATGCGAACAATCTTTACGGTTGGGCAATGTCTAAACCACTACCAACTCACAGCTTCAGGTGGATAGATGAAAGTGAATTAAGTGACTGGAAAAATAAACCATGTATTTTCGAAGTAGATTTAGAGTGCCCAAATCACCTACACAATTTATATAATGATTATCCACTCGCTCCAGAGTATATCATGGTCGACAAGGTAGAAAAATGTTTACCCAACAATAAAACTAAGCATGTCGTTCACCATGAGTCTGAAACTTTATGAAAGTCTTGGATTGAAAATAACAAAGATATATAGAGATATCACCTTTATAGAAAGTGCCTGGCTGAAACCATATATCGATCTTAATACCCATCTTCGAGCTAAAGCAGAGAACGACTTTGAAAAAGACTTCTTCAAATTGATGAATAACAGCGTGTTTGGTAAGACGATGGAGAATATAATAAAAAGAGTTGATATTCGTTTGGTTTCATCAGAGAGTAAAGCCAGAAAGCTGATTGTTAAACCCAACTATGATCATAGAACAATATTTTCTGAAAATCTTGTAGCGATCCATATGAAAAAGACTAAGCTAAGGTTCGATAAGCCTGTTTACTTAGGCATGTCCATTCTAGACTTTAGTTAAACATTAATGTATGATTTTCACTATAACTACATTAAGTCTAAATATGGTGAAAAAGCCAAGCTACTGTTCACTGATATACAGATAGCTTATGTTATTATGTTATTTAATGGGCTTGCCTGTATTCTTTCAGATAGTTTTTAGATAGTTTTGTTTTATACGTAGTATAATAGACCTTGTCACATTTAAGCTTCCATATTTTATATTACTGTAATTTAAGCTTAGGAATTTTATATTGTTGTAATGCGCATTGATTATTTAATAGAAATGCGCAATATAGGCATTAAATTATTATATTATTATTATTATTATTAATATCATTATGAGATAGAAACAAAAGACTTCTATGTGGATATCAAATCAGACGTGAAAAGTATGTTTGATATCAGTAGCTACCCAAAGGATCATCCCTCAGTAATAGAAACAGGTGTTAACAAAAAGGTGATCGGTATATGTTCAAGGATGAGGCTGGTGGTCAACAAATCACAGAATTTGTAAGGCTAAGAGCCAAACTCTATTTTTACAGGATGGATGAAAAGGAGGAAAAGAAATGTAGGATGTAAAGAAAGCAGTTGTTAATAAATGCGTGTTTCCCAGACTATAAAGATTGTTTGTTCAAAAAGAAACCTCAACAGAAAGCTGAATGTTACAAGGAGTCACCTACACGAGATTTTTACAGAGACTGTGAATAAGGTAGCTTTGTCTTACAAGGATGATAAACGTATTATCCGCGAAGATGGTATAATAATTAGATAATTAGAATTAAAACATGACGAAAAATAAAACACGATTAATAAATATTCAAAATTACAAACCAAAAGAACGAATGATTTTCTCTGAACCTGTTTAGGATAAGTCCCCAACAGCAAACCAAAGATCACGTTTAAGAGAATCAACATTATGACTCGCAATGAGGACGATTCAACTGGGGACTTGATTCTTCCAACTGAGCGTCTATATTCCTTTCGGGTCTCGGAAAACACAAACCAAGAAACAGGAAAAGTGGCTGGTTACTCATTCCCGCTTTGTCTTTGGAATCGTGACGATCCAACCAAGGTGGTAAAAGAATGGGTAAAAATGTTTAATTACATTGTTGATTGCTGTATTGATCATTTCATTGAAAAAAGGAAGAAATCGAAATGTTAGAACTCACTCGTAATGATTTGACAAAGACAAAGGGAGGTCTGAATCCTCTTTATTGGAAAATGGAACTGTTCATGGACGAGAAGACTGGTAGGACTGTTCTTTGTAAGGTACCAGGTCAAGATCCTATTCCGTACCCAAAACTAATGTATTTCAAGGAACAGGGTCAGTTTCTCACCCAATTCTTTGACGGAAATGACAAGCCAATTTACCCAAGAAAGCTGATGGAAACGCATTGTTACGCTGAGGCGGCAGTGAAAATAGAGTCTATCTTTATTGGAGCCAAGACAATATCACTCCAAGTCAAGCTTTGGAAAGCAAATGTTGAACTTGCTAAACAGGGTTGTGAAAAGACTCTTGGCTCGTCCAAAGTCTGATCCTGTGGAAATCGTCACTGATAATGATGAAAAGAGTAGCTTAATAGATTCTGATGAGCCTGGATATGATACCGTATTTTGATTTCTCAGGTTTACGTTTTGCCGGTTACATAATATTTATAAATCAAAACGAATCATTTCAGAATATCATCTGGAGGTAATTCGGTATTTTCAGAAACCACTTTAAGTACCTCTTGAAAAACTTCTCGTTTAGGTGCACCCTCTGATAAATAGTATAAAACGGGCTGTCCAGGGGATACAACTGTACGTGATAAATCGTATACATCTTCAAACTCCATATTGGATCTGTCGCACGGCGTCTTTCACCATCCTCATCCTCACCAGAAGCATATAGATATCCAACTTTCACACCTGGAGGTAATAAAACCTCGTCCAACCCAACAGGTCTTTTATTAGTTACATCCTTAATCGGAACTCTTGTTGACCTTAAGACCTCACTAGGTTCTTTTCCCGTTAGTCTCGTTACTTCGCTATTCAAAACTTTAAAAACAGCTGGTAACCTATTAACCCATTCTTTTGATTGTCCATCAGTAATCATTTCCTGTACATGTTGATGAAAAAACAAATTTTCACTCTCTCAACAAACGCCTGCGCTCTATGATTTTCTGCCTCACTTCGTTGAATAGTAACTATTTCTTTTCATCAAAGTTGTCACATGCCCCATAAACTCTTTCCCAGGATTGACCATTAGAGTATTGGGCCATTTTAATGTTCGAGAATAAATATTACTATTAAAAAGCTCTTGCAACCTCATTTGTTTCTTTTGAGGTTAATGGTTCCGCATCTTTATACCTCGAGGCAATATCAATCACCACTAATGCATATTTATAAGTCTTTCGTCAAACTTTATTGTTAGGGAGAACAATAAATCCGCTTGGTGAATCTGGCTTGGTTTATCCATAGTTCAATGTGGTCTAGGAATATACTTTTGTGGTGGTAAATAAATTTGCCATAAAGCCTGCTTCTCAAGCCATTTTTAGCTTGATTTTCACTAAATTTTGCAGCACTTCCTAATTTTGAAATAGCTAAATAACCTTTCCAATATCCATCAGTGCTGCAATAGATTTTTGACAGCTTTGCTTCGATACTCATTTAAAGATTATAGGGTAATTCTTAAATGGAACAAGTTATTTCTAAAAAACTAAATCCAAACAGGATTACACGAGATCCTTTTACACTAAAGGAAAAAGCAACGTTGTATCGAGTTACTTTAACTCCTTCATCTACTAACTCGGGTGAGACTTTGTATATAAACATTCCACAACTGTCAGAGAATGTCGTCATTGTACCTGATAGCGTAAACCTTAGATTTGATCTGAATGTTTCTGGTCATGCAAACAGAACTCTAGTCAGTTTAGTTAAATCAAGTCGAATAACTAAGTGTCAGAGCAGAACAAACTTATTGAAACAGTTACCGATTCAGCAGTTCTCGTTGGATTGGCGGCTGGTGTTGGATATATTGGTAAAAATATTTTGAAAGAGAATTTTCTTGGCGATTCCAGCTCAAACGTAATGAATTATACAAAGTGGACTGCGGTTCTTGGTGCCATTAAAAACGTATCTGGAGAATCAAAAAATTCTACCAAAAAGTCTTTGATTTAAGAGTAAAATAAGTTACCAAAATGGCTACTATAGCAATGATGATTTGTGGGGCAGTACTAAACGTGACAACGTTTGTGGGCTGCTCCTGTCTAGCTAAATATTTATCCGGTGATGGTACAGATCAAGAGCGTGTAAACATGATAAAGCTCTAGAGAAATATCGAAGAGATTACACTAAATATCAAGAAAATAGACAAAAATTACTTGATTGGCAAGAAGAGAATGGGCATAATGAGATTATTACGTCTCAGAATTTCGAGAATACCGATGAAGCGTTGAAATTATACAATAGGACTCATCCCAATGAAAAGTTTTAATTAATGAGTGAACCAAAATTTTCAGATTACTATCGACCTTCTAAAAATCAACAATGGGTGAAATGATCTATGTTGGTAGCGGAATGTTAGCCATCGGTTAAGTTGCAAGTAAGTTTTTTAATGTTGAAAATTAGGATTCGTTTTAAAAAAATGAATCTGTACTAAAGATTTATCATTCTAGAAAAATGGACGTGGATGTAGACCCAGAAAAAACTAATCCGTTTGATCCAACAGGAGGTGACGAAAATATTGAACTACACCCTATGACCTCGAGTCGTCGCGGATTGTAAGATACATCTAGTTGTCGCGGATCGTATGATTGGACACAATATCATAACAAGACTGATGAAACCTCCTTTATAGACAACATAGATGAGAATACACCATTGATTCGAAGAGAAAAAAATATTGATGAAGATTGGTATAAAATTAAAGGGAAAGTTCCTAAAATTAATCCAGTTCGTTTCGTGATACTTTAAATAAAACAGAAATAAAGCATTACAGTGCTAGTGAAGCGAGAAGATGGTTAGCTGGTCCAAATACGAGTTATTGGCCACAGCAGCTAAATTTTGCTTTGTGGCGTGCTACTACAGGATGTGGGATCAGTAAACGTTTGTTATTCGAATACAAGATAGTGGATAATATTCATAACGTCACAGATTCTGAACTTGGTCTTCCCCCTCAAGTTTGAGCGTTTTTGTGGTTTCATGTTTAGTTTACAACTCGAAGAATATTGTTTCAGCTCGGTGGGATTCAAGGCGCTTTAGCATTAGCCGGTGATCCTACATTTAATCAAAAAGATAATAAAAATGACTTGCATTCATATAAACGCATCTGTAATGAGTTCAATATCCATCCAAGTGTCGATTTTCGCTTCATAAAAGGTGACAGCCACGGATTGGGTAGTGTATATATTTTTTGATCAGAGGTCTGTACAAAACAGTCTATCTTTATCCTGGAACTTCAAAATTTAGCAATGAAGGTGGTAGTGCTAGTGCTGGGAACTTGATTCAATACATCAAAAACACAGACTCCGCCAAACAGTACGAATACTTTGTGTCTCCAATCTCTTATGGATTAACTAGCGCTGGACAAGCAGTCATTGAGGTCTTTGAGTATTGTATTCTCGGCGCTCAGGTTAATGTCCGTAGCAGTGTTATAGGAAATAGTGGCAGTGCACAAAAAGTAAGACGAGAATTCTCGGTATTACTGACTAGAAGGTACAATTCGTCAGCCAGATATAAGTAAGTCTGCACAGAGGTTTCAGCTTGCCGTTCAAGAGTCCAAGGTAAAATTGGACCTGGACATATCCCCTGAGACTTGGCTTATGTCTTCAAGAATGGTTATTAACACGGCAAGCAAAATAAATTATAATAATAAATTAATGTGTGCTAGCCCAACCATGAAATTAGGCGTAAATTCAGATGTAAACATGGTGACAAAGCCAGTCGGAATTAAACATAATCTTGGCACAAGTAAAGTTAAATTACCCCACGTTCTTAGTAAACACCCTAAAGCAAAAGTTGAAACGAAAATTGATACAAAAGAAACGGAAGTCGTAAAAACAAAGGCTCCTTCTTCTATAAATACTGCTCACGAAATTAATCTTACAGTGTGGACAATAGCCGCAGTTGTATTAGCTTGGATTCTATTCAGATAATGTCCACGTGGAGCGGATGTGATGTATTGATTTCAACAATAACTGTTCACGTGAAGAACAATTGAACACATAACAAATATCCCTAGCAACTAAGAATTTGAAACTGGCCTCAGTGTTTAGATTTCGATTTCGTTGTTGCTAGCCATATTTGGTATGCGACATATTGTTCTCCACGTGATTTTGTATTATCCGTTTGAACCAAGGTCAAGGTTTCGCGCGCTACGAGCATGCTTATCACTTTCAAAAATAGACTTTATATAAACGATGTAGAAATTTAATGAATTAAACAAAAAATCTTCAAAGACGAACATTAGAAGCTTTGGTGAAAAAATATCCGTTTAGTTATATAACGAGTCGCTTATTATACAACTGTTGCGTGACACCTCACAACCCTCGTCAGTAATTATTCCAACATGAAAGGAAGAATAATTACTCAAGCAATAAGGCTATTCACACGAACTTTCTTCATCACAAGTTGGACAATGTTCTTCAACAACTCGATTCTCATGTGCCTTTTCCGGCGGGTTTAAGACTTTGATTAGCTCTGCTTTTCTCATATCCTGAATATTTCTTGATGCCGCGCTCTTTAGCATCTTTCTGAGATTCTTTCACAGTTTTCTTATTAATTGATAAGCTTTCTCCCGATCTCAAATCATTCTCCAAAACTTTAAAAAGTTCAGCTTTCTTCATCTTAAAATAGCTTCTAATACCTCGCTCTTTGGCATCTTTCTTTAATTCTTTCACCGTCTTGTTATCCATTTTTTGAATATAAACTCATCCTTTAGGTTGATTAATGAAATCTTGCTGCTGTGTATTACCCAAAGCTTCGATAAGTTTGACTTTGTGCATTTGGTAATAACCCTTGATGCTGCGCTTTTTGGCGAGGGTTCTCAGTTGTTTCACTGTGTGGTGTTCCATACCTTCTTAAGCTATTTTCATTTCTTGGATTCAAATTTTTTCTAGCGCAAAATAATTAAATGTGAAATTTTGGAATTTACGCTAGAAAAAAAAAATTGAATTTGAAATTTTGAAATTGAAATTGCGCAAGAACTCTCATATTCCTACTACTGTATGGGCTGCTTTTGGACTGCATTTCGTGCGTTTTCAAGGTGGAAAGAGAGATTATGGATTGTCTGTTGAACGCATTTTTTTTCATCCTTTTTTGTCGATTAGAAACACAAAACCTCTATTTTCCTGCCCTATCCCAAAGGTCAATTTCAGATTGAACTCCTTGCCGACCTTCAGTTAAAGAACATTTTAAAACACAAATCTTTCAGTGCTGTAGTATATATATAACAGAATAGGAGTTCTACGCGGTGGCGCCTATTGTTCTGATGTGGCGCCTATTGTTCTAATTCCCCTTGGAAGGATATACATACTAATGAGCTTTCTAGCGCAGTAGCACATTAGGAGGCTCAGGGAGGGGTCTTAGATAACGGTTTTTCTCGCCTCCGTTCTTTGTTACACTTTTAATAAGAGGATTAATGAGCTATTGTTTTGGGAGATTAACAATGGGAGATTAACAATCTATTGTTGCAAATGACGCGACGCTATAAGTAACGTTTTTTTCATTCCCTGTTTTGACACAAATTGAATAGGTGGGTTAAAGTCTTTATCTGCAAACTCATCAACTTTTAGAATTTATTATCAATTTTTAGAATTAATTTTTTTTCACCCTTTTTCACC
>JANRMR010196205.1:0-10252 GCA_025434825.1 Bergia sp. 'catenularis'
TTTTTCAAACAACCAACCCTAGAAATGTTGAAAAAATTCTGTGCTTCTAAAAATAAAATAGGTTCTGCCTAAAAATTTAAAAAAAACCAATTCAAACAGATTTAGAAAAATTTCATCTATGGTACAACACACTCTTGGCAATATGCAGGCATTCTGGCTGGCATGGATTGAACATCAGAGACTTGAAGCTACAAGCACTGTCGTCACTGTCGTCACTGTCGTCGAAGAAACGACAGAAGCAGATTCCATGTCAAGCACTTTCAATAAGACTAGTTGCACTTGACCATTGTAAAAAAGAAAAAAAAGTAGGGTTTTTTTAGGGAAAACTCTAAAAACTGCTGAAAAGTAGGGCTTTTTAGGACAAGTAAAAATATTTAGGGATTTTTAGGGCCACCAGAATGCCTGTAATGTGTGAACTACAAAATCAAAATTCATTATTTAATAAATTATTTTTTTAAAACTCAGTATAAATTTATCATTTATCTTTTAATAAAGAGATTAATTATTATCAAAAAGTGATCAAGTGTTTACCGAGACCAGATCAACTTCATCTCTCTGATTTGCTTTAAAATCCCACTGAACAACATATCTCTGTAGATTCCTAAAGAAAACATGAGCATCTATTAATCATTAAAATACTGCACCAAAACCTTCTCCTATTCTCAGGACTAGATGGTGGTAGTTGTAAAAAACTTTCTGAAAGAAATGCAATAGGCCTCTCCCCTCAGTTCTTGAAAATTTTTATGAAAGGTATTATATATTAAATGAATCCAAATTAACTTGATATCCACAAAAAAGTTACTACTAAAAATTCTTCTGGGGCCAGTTGTTCAAAAGGTGGTTAACTTTAACCCTGGGTTAGGCCAAAATTCAAAGAGCAATTTCTTCACCACAGAATATGTTTCCATTTCTCCTAAAGTACTGTTAAGACTTTCCTTAGAAACCCAATTGCTAAACCCAAAATGGCAGCTCAAATCAGTCTGTAAGGTAATAAACACAAACATGGACTAAATATTTAATCCTGGGTTAGTGCTAATTGGCTTTCAAATAACTGGGTCCTGAAAAATTTGGTGTTACCAGTGCTACATGTATCATTTGTCCTGTTACGACTCAGTTAATTATCAACTTGTGATTTATAATTTTTAAAGTGAGATTAAACTTCCACAAAATAAAAGCCATGTATGGTTCAAGGGAAATTGAATGAATGGTTGCAAGTTTCATGGGGTTTTATAAGTTACATGTAGTTCTCACACACTATATACCAAGCACCACAATGAAGGCTCCATTGAGGAAATAGAAACCCCAAGGGGGAGGGGGACCTCAAAAGCCAGAATTCCTAAAGGAGTATTTAAAATTATATGGGCCGAAAGAGGAACTTGAAGCTGGATGGGAGTTAAATAACAAACAAATGTTTGCATAGCAAAGAGTACACATAATTATAATCTGGAAGGATTCAATGTTATTAATTAACAGTACAAAGGTCCAGAGGGGGGGGGGGGTGGTACTCTGATATATAGCTAGCCTATACGGGGACTTGCCACCACATAGGGTATACTTTTTTCATCAAAAAACTATAAACAGGATATAGTTTTTTGGCAGAAAATTCTTAACAGGGTAGACTTTTTGCTTCTCTTGCTGTCATAAATAGGAGATGTTATTTTCCCAGAACATGAGAATTTTTTTTCAGTATTGTGTCTGTCACAAACAGGGTGCTTTTATACCTTATATACATCATAAAAAGGGTATGGGAAATGCTCTCCTTTTTCTCATGAACAGTGTCAGGGTTTGACAGTCCATGTGGGACCCCCGCCCAAACATAGGTTGAGTACCCCCCCTGACAAAGGTCAATGCAACCAATTTTAACAATGTATTAATACAAATCTGAATATTTCCAAAACAGCACTTTACAATTACTATTCCACAAGCACATGTTGGATGTGATGTGGTAGATAGCCAATGAGGTGCATATAGTAACACCTTGGCTGTTACAATCAGATTATATTCAACAAGTGCAAGTGTAATTATTGCTTTATCAAAACCACCAACAAAATATTAATGAATCCTTACTATCTTTTACATTTTTTAGCTCATTTCTAATTTTGAGCTGATGTACACAGTCACCATTTCTGTAGAGAAGGGTACATAAGTTGATAGATTATGAGGGCCATGCCAATCAAAACTCTAGAATAGTAATATTCAATGATTCAGTTTTTAATAATAAAAATATATAATAATTATTCTTTTAAACCCAAGATTCATTTTCACAAGTGGTGTAAGGGCAAGCAAAAGAGATATTATTGCACTGAAAAAATGGATTTGATGCAAGAATAAGCAGCATTACGAGCAAGCACAAGGATCAAAAAAATATTAATGTCAGTTTTTGTGCACTGGATTGTGTCCTGGAAAGTAAAAATGCAAGAAAAGTAAAAACTTGATAAAATCTCGTGCTTATGTTATTGCTTATGCACGCATCAAGCCCTATTGTCATATGAAATAATCATACACATGTGCATTTTTTGCCAGTTTCACTTTCGTATTTCATTTTCAATTTTCCATGTTAACCAATTTATAACGAATATAATCACATAATTTCATGTTTTTTACTTTATAGTTTATGGTTGGTATGGAAATGAAAACTTCCTTAAAATTTGGGTTTTTTATAAAATTGCTTTTTCATATACAGGTATTTTCAAAGATTAATAATAGTTCTAGAGCTTATAAAAAATATAAACAGTACCTATGTTATACAGCTCAGTATGTGGTACACAACTGTTGAACTGACACAAAACTATTTCTGCTCAGTTAATTATGTCAGAATGGCATGCAAACACTTCTATTAAATCACTTTCAATTGTTATGTTATCCTGCAGTGGTCATGCTGTTTAGTTTGGAAAATTAAACAAATTTCAAATTAATAGAAACACAAGCAAGAAACTGTGATAAAAATAAGTCTTCTTATTTATTTCATTTTTCGAACAACTGAAGGTGATTTGTAATGGTAATATAGGACTGAGTGGAGTCCAGTAAACAAGAACTCTTGGCTAATTCTCTAAATAATTAAAACGGAGAAATGTTAGGCGCATACGAAATGTTAATGCCATAAATTGTTTTCGAACCAGGAGAAATTTTCTAAACAATTGCTAATTTAAACATATCAAAGGATCAACGAATTGTACTGTCAAGCGAGATGTGTGGAATCCTGCACTAATATTTCAAAAACTTACCCTGTTCGCGAGTTTTTCAACGATTCTTCTTCCGTCATTTTACGGAACTTCAGCAGTTTCACATTTCCCTGAAAAGACATGTTAATAAGCTTGTTCAGCAAAATACAACAAGCTTCAGTAAAATAAAAATGGCAGTAGATAGATAACAGAGATAATCTTTTAGTTTTAAAAAATACAATATAAATTTCTAATTTGCATCATTGACTTGCCATTTCGTCGTCGCGATAATTCAAATGGTCCCCCGAGTCAAATCTATACATCATAACAGGTTTTCTTCCACAACGTCACAAGAAGTAATTTTCAACCGCTGTATCTCTACGAATTAATATCAGCTGAAAAACCAGAAAGGTCGTCTTCACTCGGCGACCTGTGGCCATCAGCTACACCGAGTCTGAAACCCTATATTCTTGATCCGTGCTGAGCTCACACGTCGAAAAACAGCAAACTACTAGTCATAATTAGTATCTTAAAATGACAATATCATACAGGTATCTATACTTACACACACGACATTCAAAATTTTGCAAATACCATTAGTTGTTGCAGCATCACCATATCAGAGCACTCCCCCTCGGGGCCAACCACACTCAGTTCCAATAGGTTCGTGAGCACTTGATCGTTTGTCGGATGCTTCCGGAAGGTCACCGAATAGCCGAACGTTGACGAAGCGGAAATTCGGATGACGAACGTTGATAAGCTTGAAAGAACAATCAAAACAACAAAAAAATTCCGTCAACATAGTCAATCACTGTAATTAAACTGTGTTAATTGACACGTAATTATAGTATATTATCTTTGAGAGAATTTTTAAAAGAACAAAATTACTCTAGATAGCATGACATTGATATTACAACGGCAAGAATTTTAATTTTAAGCTCTGAAGATTCGGACACTAACCGGAAGGACATACAATACCAACAAATATACTTCTTCAGTTAAGCATACAAACAACCACACAGCAAGGAATTTGTCTGGAAAATGCTTATAAAACAATTCGCTAAAAAAGTAAAACAGACGAAGAAAAGGATTGGTCAAGGAATACCATACACTATATCCGTCATTTCTTTTGACCAATAACTCATCTCTGTCTCAGACAATGAGCACCATTATTCCCACGTATACATCAAGTCATTAACTACCATGAATACCAAGTGGATTTCCGGAAGTAAAATAAATTAGAAGTTTCACAGAACTCTTTTTGTTCAGCCACCTCAAATTACTGCCGAATACCCACTCGTCCCTCGCGCAGACGACTTGTTTTTATGAATTCCCCAGTGGCTATGTTTTGTTCCATTTCATATCTAAAAGTCGCAAAAGACAAAGTGATTTTTTTAAATAGCGTGTTTGTGAGTAACGTGATGAAATACTATTGCGTTACTTTCCGGACATTGTTCTGTTGGTTGATAGCTGTTCATTTGTTTGGGTTGTTTGGGAGTTTTTGAATCTTTCCACAGGGGTTTTCAAGACTGCAGTACCATAAACCGTTATCAATTGCCGTGTAAATCATGTGTGATGTTTCAATTCAGTGAATGTAAACAAATTGGCATGAATATATTAACTTCAGCCCAAATTGCGATTAACAGTGAGTCGTTGCAAAGTTCGCTTTTTTTATCTGCAATTTTTCAAACATTCTGTCACCAACATTTCTCCCAAAGCCCCCTTTACACTACACTCGATTTTTGGTACAGCACTGATAAAAATGGCACCCGTGCCAATGTTACCTGTGCTCGGACTACTTAAATTGGAAGTCTGAGCACGGATAAAAACGGTACGGGTAATACTTTCATCCGTGCTGTACCAAACCTCGAGTGTTGTGTAACTGGGGCTCAAATCAAAGATAAATTAAAGAAGAACTCTCAAGCTCCATTTACACCACACCGGATTTTTAGTAAGGCACGGATAAAAATGGCACCCGTGCCAATTTTACCCGTGATAAAAATGGTAGGGTAACACTTTTATCCACTCTTCGGGCTGGGGATCATTCACAGTGGCGGAGCGTAGCAATCACGAGGCTGTAGGTTCCTGTATCCTTGTAAACCACAATTACTTTCACATTCCTTAACTTTCTTCAAACTCGTATTCTGTGCGTGAAAACATAAGGCATTTCCTCGTCAGCCAACATAATTGCTGGTAAAAATCACATAAGTTAAGCGACATTTCCCGGCGACATGTATCAAGCTAAAAACTAAATCCTTTCCCAAGCTCGAGCTAAGTGCATAAGGCCGGCTTTCCGTAGTGTTAAGTGGATGAGAGTCAGTGACTCCCCCTGGACAGGACACTAATCCATCGCAGGCTAATCCCCGGCAGAAGCTGGTACTCATTTACACAGCTGAGTCGACTGGAGCAAGTCGAGTAAAGTGCTTTGCTCAAGGACACAACACAGTGGTCAGGCCGGGGTTCGAACTCACGACCTTCAGGTTACGAGTCACCGAGACCAAGGTAACACAGAGAAAAGCTTCGAAGTATATAACGCTTGTTCAACAACCCATGGGAAATGTTGGCATTCACATCAGGCTGCAGTGCATATTTGATGAGTAAAATGTATCCCAAATTCAAATTGGCTCGAAAAGGGCTGTCAGGATGCTCAGATGGATGTCAGAGTCGAGACTGCGATTTTCAACGCCATTTAGCACCTTCTCCAGCGGAGAGAGAATAGACGCACTAATGTCCATGCACACACATTGACAAAAGGGAAACGCAGCAGTTCTTTTCTTTTTTTACTTATTCACTTATTTATTTTGTCAAACTTCCGTTAAGCACCGCCTTGGTTTAAATGTGTTAAACTTTACCGAGTATAAATTTGAAGAACTTGCTATGTAACACTCACGACAGCAGAGCATTGCGAGTTGTAGTAGACATTTTACATGCTGCAACTGGCTTAATTTGCAAAGTCTCGAAAAGTAGATGGTTCATATACTTTCCTGCAACTTGTTTCGCAATTTTTCGTTACGTAGAAAAGTAGGGACTTTAAGCAGTTGGCACGGCTGCGGTTCAGACGTCTTCTGAAAACCAACTTTCTCTTTTTCTCTTTTCTTTCGTTCACCATCCATTCCTTTTATTTTTGTTTGTACGACTGAAGAAGTACGAATCGAGCAAACGGCAGTACCTGGTCGTAAAGCCAAACTAATGATAAGACAGTTTGTATATCGACGTTCACGTTCTCTAGAAAATCCCAAATCACTGGTAATTTTGAACTCGACAGTGGCCGAGTGTGGTCAGCTTGGCGCATGTTCACGCGCAGTGAGTTGTCTTTCATAAGTAAGCCTTTTATTTTGCGCCTTCCTTGTGGACGTAACCGTGCTTAAACTCGCTAGCGGCAGAGAGGGGTGTGAGGGGCACTACATTCTTAATTTGTTCTGCAACTTGCTTTGCATTGGAGTTGCATTGCAAATTGCGAGGAAAGTTCCCTCGTGTAACAGAGCCTTTTGGCCTACTTAGGGACCTAAAACCGCCTTACCGTCGCATTAAGTCGCCTAAAGTCGCACTTGGCCAATTTTCCATAAGACCCGTTTACACAAGCAACTTTTGATGCAATTTTTCTCGCGCTTGCTTTGCAACTTAAAATAGTGCGTAGGAAATCCCGACAAAAATTGCATCAAAAATTGCTAGTGTAAACGGGCCTTTAGATCGCCTTAAAAGGGATCTTTCATGCTGGCTTGAATCATTGAAGTTTCTCTATTTCAGAACTTAGACTTTTGTGTTATTTGTCCAAAGAATTTCAAAAGAAAACATCTTAAATGACCAAAAAGACCTTTGAAGAATGGCATTTGTCATTTTAAAGCGCCGATTTATTACTTTGTGTTCCGCCCCAGAACACCACTTTTTAAACGATCCTCAGTAGAACAAATAATACAATCAAATTTAATCGCCACCTAAAACAGATCCTCCGTACTCTTTGCCTCTCGAAAAACTTAGATTGGCATCTGAACAGTGTCTGTTTAAAGTTATTTTAGCTCATAACTAAGTTTTCTTGTCAATAAACTTAAAGCATGCGTAAAAGCGTGATAAGTCGCCCTTAATCGTGGCGACTTAAGATCCCGGAATACTCCTCCTTGTGGCCCGAGTGCAGGAATGGGCGCGTGTCACATCAGAATATTTAACTTTAGTTAGGGTTGGCTGTTCAATAAATAGCCTAACTCTCGTTTTTTAATTTTAATTACTTCTTGGACTAAAAGCGACTGCAATAAATGATAGTGACAACAATGATGATACTAAGAGCAATAATATTGTCATTTATTTTAAAACACATTGAATCACCATGCATGTAAGTACTTAAAACTGTCGCTTGAGAATAAGTCACTAAACATGAAATAACTAGCTTAGTTACTATGATCCAAGAACTGTGCCCAGCAAGTCAATATGACTGCCCGGCGTTGGTGGACATTGGGTTTAAAAATCTTGTTAGGCTCCATGCTGATGGCAACACCATCATTGGTGAAGAAATTGGTATGCGTCCGAGTATAGAAGGACATATTTTAGTCGCATCAAGTCAGTGTTGGCTTCGGCCTCTTAGTCTTATGAGTTTTCAACAGTCATCCTAACTGAATTCTTTGTCTGCGGTCATGAATATGTATTTTCACACTTTCGTATGGATTTCACATGGCCCTTAACTTGCCATATATATCGAGCAAGTATTCATTTCTTTAGCTAGTAGAGACTCGGAGCAATCATACGCTCACTAACTTTCTTGAATAAAGAGACATAGTTACGCAAGTACGAGGACTTTGCCGGCGTGATGTTTTCATATACAGATTTTTTGGAAAAACTTTTAAAAAGCCCCCCAGCAGACTATTATTTTCCTTCGCTGCAAGAGGTTTCCGAGGGTACTTTTACAAAAAGACATAACAGATTTAAATTTCACAATTAACGTCTTTCGCGTCTAAAATGTTAATCTGATAATTTGCTGTTATCAATTTTGTTTCACCGTTGTTTAATGTCGGTATTTCTTTTTAGATACTCAATACTGATCACGCATCAAATTTCAATCGTAAAACAAGCGTTTACCCGCTAAAGATTTCCAAATTAACAAATATTCAACGCGGCATTTGACGTAAAAACCTGAATTAAAGTTGAAAGCAGTCTACATCTTCTATCGAGCTTCACACAAGATTATTGTTCCCAAAAATGTTTTGTGGGTCGACAGACTGCTTCACCGCCCTCAACATCTGCATTCCTACTTCAGAGATTGTTCTGTTCATCCACTTCTTGCGCAGTTTACCAACCCCGTGGTGATGCGAAAGGCTACCCCCATGTGCCAAGATTTCATCTCGGGCAGCGCTTTCAACCGCGTCGTATGCTTCAAGCGGGTTACTCATCCCGCGATAGTTGAACCCAAAGTAGAAATACACGCATGCACCAACGTCGTACGTCTGCGTTACACGACACATGGACAGCGGTGTGTGCTTGACCCCAGCCTCCAGGCACTTTCGCTTGACACACTCCTTGACGTCACGGCACAAGTCGAGCACTCTGTCCCAGGGCACTGACGTCTCGAATGACTCGGCCACGAAGTAGTGCTCGAACCCAAAATCACGAAGATATGCGATAACAAAGGTTAGCATATAGCCTCTTCGACCGTTTTCCTCGCCAGCCGGGAGGCCATTAAACTTGGCTGCGATCTCGTAGATTCGTCTCTGTTGTTCTGCAACAACATCTTTGTTGCCCTCAAAGAGCAGAGTAGCCACGGCCAGAGAGCTGGGGTCAAAGCCTTTAAATTTTGTGATGTAAATTGCCTTGAAGCCGTCGAGAATAGACTTAAAAAAGGACCCTTCACCTGATTTCAGGACTTGCCCAAAGCGGAACTGTTCGTTGTCCATCAATCGGATAGAGGCTGGGGCAGCTTTCTGCTTGGCCACCTCCCTTAGACAGGCCACTCCCAATTCAAATGTGGGGAAAACCAGGGAACCGTAGGCCTGGCATTCTGGAACAGGACGTATGCGAAGGGTTACCTCCGTAATCACACCCAAAGTTCCCTCTGAGCCTAAGATGAAGTGATGAATATCTGGGCCTGTAGACATCCGGGGAACTTGGCAGCTTTTCTCCACAGTGCCTTGGGGTGTAACCATCTTCATTCGGACAAGCAAATCCTCAATGTTGCCATAGATGTTCTTCTTCATTCCAGATGCACGTGTTGCGACCCACCCACCAAGAGAGCTGAACTCCAGAGAGTCTGGTTCATGGCCCACTGTGAATCCTTTCTCTTGCATCTGTGAATGTATGGACTACATTTAGTTTGGGCCAAGAGAGTATATATTTAAGGTTTATATTCTATAACGAAATAGGGTTTTGAAAGTAAAACAATTTGTTTCAAACACTCCAAAGGGGGCCCAGGCCTACCCTGTCCCCTATTCTCATGACCCTGCTGGAGAATGTGTAAAGTTTGTGATTAAAATTATTTTAAAAATACGGTTGGCAAATATCAAGTTGTTTAATCAAAAATGGGCCAAAGCTCAAGAGCCCTGGGAAAGTACACTGTAGCCATTATTTACCTCTATATCTATTGTTTATACTTGCTCACTTATTAAGCAGCTGGACCTGTTAACTTTTCACTTCTGCAAGTGTCAAATGATTTGTTTCTAAATTCTCATTACCTTTTTCTTCATAATTTCCTATAAATGCTTTGGGAGATTTTCATACTTTATCTTTCATAGTTGATGTAGAGTAAAGTAGAGTAGAGTAGAGTTGATGATTAATTTGAGACAGTCGGTACACATGTATATTTCTTGCAGGCAGTCAACTTATTATATTGTTGTAATGAGAAGTTAAGTTTACATAAGGCCGGACCAGTTTAATTTCCTGTTTTACGAACCCAACAAACTCAGGTTTTCAAAAAGTGAAAAAAAAAATCCAAAATCTATCCGAAATTGAAAGTAGAGAGAGATCAGAGACTTTGGGTGCACACAATGAGAAGATCATCAGTGGAAGCATCTTATTGGTTGAACATATGCACAGGATTTGTAATGTATGGCATATTCTTAGACTTTTATTTTTATTCCCCCCCCCCCTCTCCCATCTTGACTTTTTGGCCT
>JANRMR010196216.1:0-10251 GCA_025434825.1 Bergia sp. 'catenularis'
CCCCCCCCCCCCCCCCCCCCCCCCCCCCCCCCCCCCCCCCCCCCCCCCCCCCCCCCCCCCCCCCCCCCCCCAACCCGCTAGTTGAGAAACAGCGTGAAACAACGTAAGGAAAGTTTGTCTGCTTTTTATTTTTTTTTGTAATAACGTTAAGAGGAGATCATATAATTACTCTTCAACAACATGCTAAATTGCATACTAAACTGTGTTTTAGACGTTAGAGACATTTACAAACAATTTCTAGTTAAGTTTTATTAGTAGGGGCGTTAGACAAAGAAAAGATACACAGTATGAAGCATTGTAAAAATTACACACACACACACACACTTCACAGACTATTAATGAAAGACAAAATGAAACTGATTTTAACAGGTGTCTCAATTTAAACTAACCGATAAAGATTCTTAGACTGCCTTTCTAATTACAAACACGTTTCCAGTTCAAGATATTGAATGATATAGTCTCTACGAACAGTCTACTTGTCAAAATTGGATATATTTCCTTTGATTTCTGCACATTTGATGAGGTTTCCTCATAAACTCGTGATCTTCTAATGCATTCATGCAAACATTCAATAATGTTTTGGAGAAATATGAAGAATGTTTGTCCTTGTTTTCGTGTGAAATTATTATGTTATCTTTACAAGATATCATCTTAGGAATACTTGAAACAAAAAATACTAATGAATTACATACAAGTACTTGGAAAACTGCATATATGGCATTCTTGTAAGAGAAAGAGCCTCCCGAACTTTACTCTATTCCGAGACGTTTTAAAAACCAGATATGAAACTGAACGGTGTATATTATTAAAAAAAATTAATTACGGTAATGTTGAAATCAAGGGCGCTTTCTTTAAACCGTCATAACTTGCCTTCCAATGTTTAGACGTTCATTCAGGTTTAAGATATATACTTAATTTATAACCATAAGTTATAACTATTTTATACTTATATGAATTCAGTAATTACAAATTATATACTGACGCTATGAAACTAAACATAGATTTAAAAAAGAATCAACAGAAAAATAAAAAAAAAGTATAGATATTTTTTTTATTTAGAAAAACCTAACAGACAAATTAAAGGCAACGTTAACTGGAAAACATAATCTGAACTTATGCAGGTCGCCATTTTGAAATGTGTAAATATGCATTCGTTACCCAGACGACAGTGAGGTATTAAGTTTTTTAGTTTTTTTGTTTTATTATGCAGAAGATAAGTTTTGTACATACAAATATTTGAGCACGAAAAGGATCGACTACAATTTTACTACGTTAAAGTGGTAAATTTTTAGAAAATAAAAAAAACGTACGGTTACTATGTAAACAAAAATTAACCTTATATTTCGTTTGTCATGGAAAAATTACTTTCCCGGTCATTTCGAAACTAATCCAGCAAAAAATAAACTATTGCTATATAATTATATAAATCTAGGAACAATGGTCTAAACTCTATGAACATTCTTAATACTAATCATTGTTAGTAGCGCTATTTAAGCCATAAACAACCAAACTGGTACTAAAAATAAACTAAGGAAGCCTATGCACGTCTTGACCACACACGTGAAACTTCGAATAGTGTAACATAACTTTAAATAGATCAAAAACCCAAGTTAATGATATTCAGATTTTACTGTTTTGATCAGTGCCACTGAATGACTTTAAAAAAATAAACCCTTTCCTATCATGCTGATCTTCTGTGTCATGGCGTATCAAAGTGTTATAATTACGTCCACAGGAATCTTAAGCGCAACAAGATTGAAAGTTTTCAGAAAAGAACATTTTGTGGCATTCCCTCGCTTTTAAGGCTGTAAGTATCTGAACAACTCAGTAATATTTATAGGAACTCATTGCTCCTCGTTGCTATAGAAACCGCATTGCTAATTAAGACTTTTCTCAGCAAGCAATACTTTTTCTAAAAATGTAACTTTGTACACTTTTGTTCCATTGAACACCGACCGAACTTGATCCATATCTTGGTAGTTTAGTAGCAAGAAAAGAAATAAGGCGATGTTTTCATAATGGATGAGGCACAACACACAAGAGGAGTTGAATCATGTTAACTTAGGAGGCACATAAAACGCTCATCAGCTGGAAACAATTAATTTCAGATGTATTACAGCCCAGCTTATGACCAAGTATCGAAGGATTATGCCGAATATCATCCTGACAAAAAATAAATAAAAAAACAGTTACAACAGACTTCAAACTATTCTAGACAAGAACAAGATAAGTAGTCACAATTATGATATGGAAAAGAAACGTTTTATTTAGGTAATTTTGCATTATATTAAGAAAAGTGATTTAGAAGAATGAACTTTTACATAATACGTCGTATCAGTGTCATCATACTGAACACAGACACTGCAAACCGGAAAGGGTATGCTGAGCAAATCCAGGGATCTTAAACGAATGTTTAAGGAGAATATTGATAGTATCGTAATCTCAAAAAATCCAATAGGACACCTTTGGGAAAGAACTGGTTAAGAAAAAGTAAAGCGCCTCATCAGCAGGAGGATATGGATAATCTAAGAAAGGCTGGAGTAAATATTCCAAAACAGGGTTCAACATAGATTTCCCATGGGAAAAGCAAAAGAGTACTGCCATGAAACACATGGCACAGTCAGTGTGAGTGATACAAAGCGAGACATTAACTGTAATTCGAGGTTAAGTTGTTCTATTTTTCATTCAAAACATTTCTCTGTTTCTAATTGGCCTAAATCCTACGACTAATTTCTTATAACCAGCTAGAACTGGCCAGATTTGGAAGATTAACCTCAATCCTTCAAGGAAAAAAAGTTAATGGACGATTGACATCATTAAAACAGTATATGAAAAAATACTGGACGATTGACGTTACGCAAGAACAATCGTCATAAATATGTCTTCAATGGAGATTTGAAACACTGGAAGAAAACAAAATGACAAAATTGTTAAATGAAAAAGACAAAAGAAATATTTGGAATGTATAATAAAACAATTATTGGATTCGGCTTTCGTATGATATGAAGAATTAATGCAGCTCTCGGAAGATTTTACTTAATATGATGACGCATATCAATAAAGTTTGTAAAGCTGCATTCTATCACTTATATAGTATCAGGAGAATCAGGCGATTTCTGGATCATGAGAGCACCAAGACTCTGATTAACGCGCTGGTAACTAGCCGTTACTGTAATAGCCTGCTCTTTGGGACACCTACTACCCATTTACTGAAGCTACAGAGAGTACAAAACACCGCCGCGTGACTCATCTGTAACATTCCATGATTTGACCATATTACTCCTACATTAACACATCTACATTGGCTTCCAGTGAAATATAGAATAGATTTCAAGATTCTACTAATAACATTTAAAGTTATTCATGGATTAGCTCCTGATTATTTAACTGAATTGATCAGCATAAGAACTCCATCTAGATATAATCTCAGATCAAACGATGAATTATTAATTTCACCACCAAAAATAAAAACGCTGAAGACTTTGGGCGATCGCGCATTTATATCAGCGGCGCCCAAATTATGGAACTCGATACCGAATGAGATTCGGAACGCAAAATCAGTGGAACATTTTAAAAAATCAGTTAAGACACACCTCTTTAGAATAGCATTTTATCAATAGTTTATTTTCATATTAATAGTATTTCTATCGTGTATTCTATAGACATGTCCAAATACATACATTCACATACACATATTTATATAGATAGATAGATATTTTATCGATATTTCATGGTACCTTAAGCATATTAATTTTGTATATTTTACTCTATGTATATTTTATACACTTATTCTATACCTTGTAATGCGCAGGTGAGCATCTTCCTACGGAACCTCGCGCAATATAAGTAATAAATTATTATTATTATTATTTTATCTGTCGAAGCATCAGGTATCCTCGATCTGCATAATTCTTCATATCATGCTCGGCCTCATACAATAATTGCTAAATATTTGTAAAATAAATTAAAATAATTTATCAACTTTTCCTCGCGAGAAAAGCTAAATTGCAAAAAATCTATTTGAAGTTTAGTTACAATAATTGTGGAGTTGGTAACTATTAGTTTTTGTTGCCTGCCTTTTAAAAAAAGCAAGTGAAAGAAAGTATAGTTGTCCCGATTACCACCAAGACTTCGTTTTGCAGCTTCTTTTATGGACCAATTTCCAAAAGCCAATGTGTAATATTTACGTCCACAGATTACTTGGACACAACAAAATTGAAAGTATTCAGAACGGGACGTTTTGCTTCCTTCGCTCACTTTATGCGTTGTAAGTATTCCAGCAACTCAGTAATACGACAACGGTATTATTTAGTTTTAGTGTTGCTCTAACTGTCACACTTCTGTTATGTTGATTCGAAAGCTTAACCTTAGGGGTTGGGGGCTGTAGAAATAGACCAATTGAAAAATTTTCAGGATGAAACATTCTGACTTTTGTTATTATTTATCTACAGAAAACTTCATACATGAATAAGGGTTGATCACTACTCCTCGTTGCTAAAATGCAATCGCGTATCTTATTTACATTTTTTTTAGAAAGCAAAATGTTTTTTTATAAAATGTAATTTGGTACGGCTTTTGTCCATTGAAATATATAAACACTTAACTTAAAAACATTTTATGGTACTTTAGTACCAAGTAAAATGTTAAGACGCCATTTACATGATGGATAGTGCACAGTAAACAAAAGGAGTCGGAATCATGCTAGCCTAGGAGTTGCAGAAAGGCCTCAACAACTTGAACAAGTCAATTCCAGAACCAAGCACGTGGTGTTATGTTAGATATTATCCAGTGCTACGCGCCAACAAAGGATTCCAACGAAGAAATAAACAAGCTAGAAATTATTGTGTACAAAATAAAAGAAAGATAAGTGCTACAACAGTAGAGATCTTAATGCCAAAAACTTAGGGCATTAGTAGATAATGAGAAAACATGGAATGGGCCAGATAAATGAGGAAGGACAAATGCTATCGGAGAATCCATGAATCCACACAAAACTTATAAGGCTACATTCCTGTCACCTGGTCAAGTTACAGAAAAACAGATTAATCAAATTAGTATTAGATCTATGCTAGATGTTAGAATGAACGTGATGCTGACGCGATATAAGATCATCATCTTGTAACAGACTGTCAGATAAGGATGAACCAAATATAACGTACGAATCCTAAAAGATAAATCAGTGAAGGATGCCTACCAGCCATCTTTGTCCAACAGACACATGGTTACCATGATAACATAGTTACCCAAATTTCTGTGAATGCCATATCATATTGTCTGCTGAACAAGGTTTGGAAAAGTCAAAAACTCTCATGTTGATAGCAGTTTCCGTTTAGAAATGGCAAAACAAAATGTCCTTACAGCCTGGATAGGGTTAAACGCATGTTAGGTACGTACATGTACGTAATAATAACGTCAAAAGCGAAATTTCGTTGTTATTTTCATTTCCATTTGAGTAAATTACATTGCGCCTTCTTCGAAAATACTAGAAGTTTTCGCACGACTAAAATCAGCTAAATTTACATATTTGCTTTTAGAACCAAGCCATGTCGAATATTAAAGGTATTTTTCATAACAAAATAACTCAAAGGGGGAGGGGCAAGAGACCCCCCATAGATTTTCCATAGGGTTACACATAAAAGATTGAGTTTTCGCATGTTAACATCTTTGGGTTAGATAATTACTTTCCATAACAAAAATCAAGCTTTAATTAATAACTTTGCTGTGGCAACAGCCGTTTCACAACAGACTTTTCCATCTTGGCTGCCATCTTGGATTTTTGAAATAAAATAAAAAATTTGCAAAATTGAAGCAAATTTTCTTGAAATAAGTTTTATATTTTCTATTGTTATTTTCCGTAAATTAGAAGTGGAATATCAAATTCCGTTTTCCATTTTCGCAAGAAAACGGTTGGCTCTTGGGTACAAACATTTTAAAATCCGTTTTTGTATTTGTGGTCAAACAGAAACATGGAATTGAAATTTTATTCTAAAATCCGTTTTCTGGTCTTGCACAAAAACAGAATTTGAAAGTCGCATATCGACTTTTGTTTTCCGTTTTCGCAAAAAAAAAAAAAAAAAAAAACCGGTTGGCCTTTGGTACACGCATTGTAAAGAAATATGGTGAAACACTAGAAGAAATATTTTTGGATAATGTAAATTATTTACCCGTGATGTATTACACTTTATGTTACATTCCAGTAGCGTTCATTTTAAACAAGTTGATAATTTTTTGCTGATGATTATCGACTTTTAAAACGAGCCCCGATGTGCGCAGAATTTTTGATGAAGGGGACATTTAAAAAGTACCGAAGTCTCCTTTGATTTCCTGGTTACCATGACAACAGGGCATGTGAGATGAGATCAATGCTAAACCAAATGATTCACAAGAAAATTCTAGGAAAAATCCTGAAATGTAATGCTTGTACCCTTTGCCGTTCAGAAGTTATATTTTAAAAACTACGTGGAAAATGTATGGAAAACCTGACCGCTGTGAATATTTTTAGTTTCTTTGCGTATTAACGGTAAATGATTTTAGTGGACAGACAACAGAAGCAATTAGTAACGAGTCCTAAATAAAATGTGACGAATTGTCATGTCTCTGAAATTATCCTTTTGGATGAATCTTTGTGTTGCAGTGCGAAAGAAAACTGATCCACATACGTGCGCCATAATTTATCTGTGGAATCGAATTTTTAATGTATATCCACAATGTTAATCCACATACCTGCGCCATAATTTATCGATGACTGCGCTATAAAGCTTGGTGATTAAAGTGATGAGTACCCAAAACAAGATATTTTAACCTATAAACCAATTACATTTACACACGATAAATATGTTTATATTGAAACTTTCTTTCGTTTCTACAGTAACATTCTTGCTGTGCACTTTTAAACTACGAGTTTAAAATAAAGTTAAAATCGCAACACTAAGTTAGTAAAGCCTGTTTTTTACGAGCGACGTAAACGACGGAAGCGCAAGCGTAAAAGCTCTTATGTCAGTTATGTTGCCGTGAAAACGGACTTGATGCAAGCATAGTTACGACGGAACAGCAAGCGCAGGGATCAAACACTTTTCCTTCCGCTTGCGTCTGCGTTGTGTTCTGTTTTCACGGCGACATAAGCGACGGAAGCTCAACGGAAGGAGAAACGGAGACGAAAGAAAAAGGAAATCTTCCGTTCCTTCCGTCTCCGCTTCCGTCGAGCTTACGGTTACATCAACCTGTTTTCACGGTGACATAAGAACTCTTACGCTTCCGCTTGCTCTTCCGTCGTTTACGTCGCTCGTGAAAACCAGGCTTAAATGTTTTAATACAAGTTGTAGTTATCAGAGCTAAAATTATTATTTTGTAATCTATTGGATTACCATAGTGTTAGTTTTTCGTATTTGAGATGTACATAAGAATTGGGTTTACAACTTCAGAGATCTTCAAAACAACAACATCCAACGTATAGAAAAACAAGAGTTTCGCAACATTCCCTCTATTTCTGTCCTGTAAGTATCCTTATATATGTACCTTGTACTGCGGCATTTTGTAATAATGCGGGATTTTGTAATAACGGTTGCGGCATTTTGTAATACCAACAAGCCAATTTGTAATAACATATTGACGTAAATTGAAATAAATTTATAAAAATTAAATTTGAATTAAGAATGTGATTTTTTTTTGTCTTCTTTTCCAGTTTATCCTTGATTATTTTCTTCATTGAGGCTCTAAATACATGTTTTGTACTAACTTTTTTCTACAATTTAGGAAAGAATTACATTTTTAGCATATGGAAAATCATGGACAGAAATAATGCCAGCTTTTTATACTGAAAAAAGAATAAAATAAAAAATAACTTTCAGAATGCCCATCGGGAAGAATTTTGGGACAAATGACGTCACAGGGTAGAATACGAATGCATTTTGCATACATTAGTATCATCGGTTGTCAACCACAATAGAGAGAAAATTGATCAAGACCGCTCAACCCGTTAGACGAAATTCGAAATTTCTCGTCTGAAAAAGCAGCTATTGTTGCCTGTCAGCTATTTTTTGGTAGAAGGGTTGTAATAGTTTGCAAATATAGCAAGTTTGTGTTTCTTAACTAAACAAAAGTTTGATCAAATTTGGTCTGAACTTTGGCAAAACTGTTGTTTGTCTAGTATGGAAGTTCACTTCCAATTATTTTTTTGTTTAATCGCAGGGCCGCACACTAGCCTGTCACGTAATATTTTCGTTCTGCTCGTTTAGATGAACAATTTGAACGGTGTTTCAGCTTTCTCGGAGCACAATTTTCTTGGTCAAAATTCATTTGAAGCTCAAAAGGGTAGAGTTACTCAAATTCCCCGCCATATTCAAATTCAGATGGAGTCTGTGTTCCGAACAAGCACCGTCCCCCTCACCATTTCTTGATGTTGCCACGCAACGACATAGCGTAAGACTCTAAGTGTTTCGACTAACACATAAGCGAGTAGAAGATTTTATAATGTTAAAAACAAGTTCATTTATTGTAAACACAAGGCGTTTGTCAAATAAGTTTAAAATTAGTTAAGGTCTATTTGACCGGGATCAGATGGAAATAAATTCCAAAACAAGCGATCGATACTTCGATTACACAAGAAAAAGAGTTGCCAGATTTAGTGATCTTCGATGGCCAACAAACATTAAAACTAGCATTTTACAGCGGGAAAGGAGATAGTTAGAGTTCTCAAAACACATGCGGATAAGAATGGATACATGATCCTTCGTGAACGCTTCGAAGAGCATGGTGGATGCCCATTTTGACTTTGTTATATGCTGCTGTGTGTAATCTCGGTCGCGCTTGTTCAAGCCTGTCGAGAACAGCCGGACGTACTACTGACATGCGATTCAGCACATCGCTAACATTTTGTCCCTATTTGGCCTTTATTTCTTCTGGCTTACGCAGAAACGCATTACTAGTCTTTGCTCGCAAAGGCGCAAAGACAGACGAAGGTGGGCCAAAAACTGCACGTAGCTGGTGGTGCAGAGATTTTGAGTCTCGTTTGTCAGCAGATAACTGAATTTCACGGGCTTTTTCACGAGTCCACGCATCTTTTGCTGCACGCACCTTACGCTGACCTTAGCCTTACACTCCTTGAAATCTTTCTTTAACTTATCACGTTCACTTCCTTGCACAGAACAATAGAGTAACTTGTCGAGTGCGGCCTTCTTTTCCTTCAAGATAGGTTTGACAATTTGCTCGTTGTCTTTAAACCAATCTTAGTGTTTTCTTTCAACAAAACGCAGCGTAGAGGCAGCAACATCATAGAGCTGCTTGCTAAAGCTGGCACATGGGTTATCGTTGTCATTGAGGTTGATTGTTTGTATTGCTTCTTGATACTGTCCAAGTTTTTTCCGGGCATTTCTGATTAGATACGTCAATCGGCTTTGGAACCTTCTGCCCGCCACACCTTAGCTTATGACTGACAATGACCGACAATATCACTTGCAAGAGACGATGATCCGTCCAACACTCAGCACCACGGAAACAACAGACAGACTTGACATCTGCCAGATCTTTTCCACAAACAATCACATAATTGAGAATGTGCCAGTGGCCTGAACGTGGGTGTTTTCACGTCGTTTTATATTTAGCATTCTGCCTGAACCAAGTATTGGTTATCACTAAATTTAACTCCTGTCACAGTTGTAATAAGAGAAGACCGTTGGCATTGCATTTCCCCATTCCATGGCGACCAATGCTACTCCACGATTCAGAATCACATCCAACACGGGCATTTAAATCCCCTAGCAGCCTTAGTTTGTCATTCTTATCAACATTTCTCAGAATTGTCCTCAGATCATCATAGAAGTTGTTTATTTCATCTTGTGGTCTAACAAGAGCTAGCACGCATAAACACTTATCACTATCATGAATGGAGTGACATTATACGGTCTCAGAAACCATGAGGCAGTTCTATCAAATGTGAAACTAAGTGCGTTGTAACAGCAAAGCCAACACCAGCTTTCTGACGCTGATTATCCGGCCTTCCTTTGCAAAACAGGGTGTAACCAGAATCTGGTTATTCTAATTGGTCACCATTTAATTGGCGCGCATAAGTGATGGTGGTTAGTTTAGATATTGGCAAGCTTTGTTTAGACCACCTTTTCTAGGTCCTTCCTGCTGGCCAGTTTAGATATTGACAAGCTTTGTTTAGACCACCTTTTCAAGGTCCTTCCTGCTGGCCAGTTTAGATATTGGCAAGCTTTGTTTAGACCACCTTTTCTAGGTCCTTCCTGCTGGCCA
>JANRMR010196227.1:0-10251 GCA_025434825.1 Bergia sp. 'catenularis'
GGAGTTTGTCACATTCTTTTGCCTTCCAGTTTGGCGAATTTTGTACCATGTGATCTCTAGCTGCAAAGGGCCTATTGGTGGCTCATAAAGGATGTCTGTCAATTTGGTCAGTACAATGGTATGAAGTCCTCCAAGGTGCTGCTGCTGTTGCTTTTCTCTTCATAAAATAGAAAAATGTCACCTCAAAAAACAACCAATGAAAGAGAAATGGCACTGTCCGTCTTTATCAATATTGTTCTCAGTAAACTCCTGTCACTTGTCACCGATTAGCAGAAGTTTATCTCCTATTTTTTGGGGCCATGTCACTTGTCAGAAGGCCCCTTGTACCTCAATCACTGCTTTTTGGAGAACAGTGGCTCTGCACAGCACCAGATCTATCTAAAACATCCACACAGGGCTTGCTTATCATCTCTCTCTACCTTTAGTTCTGTATACGGCTTTGTTCTGTTGACTACAAATCTTAAACTCAATATTTGTTGTTTCAAATGCATTCATTCATGAAGTCCAGCATGTCTTCCAAATCACTGCTTATTAGTTTAAGAGACACATTTCAACCAAGATTCTTAGAATCTGCAGAAACCCTGCTTGATAGACATCAGTTCAAGTATGTGCAACATCGATTTGTCATTTCTAAATGTTCATCGTCTTTTTGGTCCACATGCAAAGATCAGTCCATTGGTGTGCACACACAAGAAAAAAATCTCAAAATCAAATTTCATGAAGACCTCAGCTGCCAACACTGGGCGAGACCTAAATGATACTTTGGTTTTTCTTCTTCTTCTTCTTCTTCTTCTTCTTCTTCTTCTTTCCTCTTCATTGTCTTCCCAAGTCAGTGAGCTACCACCACACAAACTGTGGGAGCTGAAATCAGGATTGTCTTAGAGGGTAATTGTTTCTAGTCTACAAATCTGTTTTTGTCTTCTGATGTCTGTTGCAAACATTGCTTCCAAGTTGAAAAGGCAACAAAGCAGTTCTTTGTTTGTCAAATGACCAGTACAGTGTTCCAGAGAGGAAAAATTCCTTTATCCTTCTTGGGGTATCAAGCACATATCTTATCCAATTCACAGAAAAGTAGGTTTCACAACAGCACAATCTGACATGATTGCAGTACAGCAAGGTAGAAAACTGAGTGATTTTCCTCTTTTTCACTTATTGTTGCAGGTGATGTATTCAGTTTGATTTTCCTCTGTAAGCTATAAATTGTATCCAATTCACAACCTTTAGCTATCGATGAAGGTTGTCAGGATCATATGAAGCAAACTATGTGTAAACTCTTTGTTGTACAGAATTTGGCATTCCTTGGGTTCTTTTCAAAAGCCGTCGTTCAGTTGTGTGAAAATCCATTTCTCCAATCATCTTATTCTAGTGCATCTTGAGTAGCCCATTCAGTTACATGTATGGGATCTGAGCACAAGATTTTGGTGAATGGAAGAAACTTTGATTGCCAAGCATCAGTCTAGGCATGTGCTATACTTTTTGTTCGTGAATGTATCTCGGTAACGGTTTGTTTTTCAGTCGACTTCTGAGCACATACCAAAAGAAACAAAAAATAAAAAATATGCATGAAACCTCAGCTGCCAATTATGGGCGAGAATTTTGCATGACTTTGTTTCATCATTATCTTCAAATATCATCATCATCATCAACAGTTATTAGGCTACAACCACTCTCTGAGCAGGAGCTGAGGTCATCTTGTCAGTCTGTAGAATGAAGTTCTTGTCATCTGATGGCTACTGCAAACAAAGTTTCCAAAAACATAAAATAAAATGCCAGTCCAAACTGTTATGTCACCAGTTTTGTCCTCCTCTGTCACTGCTTGCTGCATTATGAGGAGTCTCCCAGTCTTAGCCAAAAAAGTTACGGAATGCCTGATTTGGCTAAAAGAAGCGATTTAGCTCGAGACTTGCCAGTGTTCATCTCTTGTAACAATTCACACATGTGCAGTCCTTATTCAACTCTGTCTCAATCCAACAGCCGTGATCTTTCAAATTTCACTGCTCAGTCTTAATGGCTCTAGTAAACTCATGCGGTCATTATCCCAATATATACAACTCAGCTATACTTCAACTGTCAAATAAATAGTCTGTCTCTTGTACACAAGTGAACAATCTAGTTTTGTCATTAAACCAACTGTCCAACATATTTGCTAGTTGCTTGATTTTGTCCCAACAAGTAAACATTTCTAACAGTACCCTGTTTCCATCTAAACAGTAAAACTTGCACTCTTTAACTCTCAGTTTGACAATGCAGCATAGTGTACAGTAAAATCTTGGCACAGTATCTGTTTCTGTACTGTAAAGTCTTGTCACTGTCTCTGACTCCAACATCGTGGCAGGATTTGGAGTCAGTTACAACGAACCGGCCAGACACCTCTGGGGGTCTCAGCAACAGTTGTTGAAGACAATCTTGGTTTGCTTGGTTCCTTGTTCCCTCTCAAACCATGTTTTGGTGAGAGTTTGATACTTGTAAAATATCAAATACATTATTTTATAATTTACAAAACTGCTAACAAAGTTTAGTATATCACTTAAATTTCAGTCATTTCTAGTCATAGCTCTGGTCATTTTCTGTCGTCTCTAGTCATAGCCACAGTTTTTGCCACATTCATTTTTGCAATTAATATGTTATTATATGTACAAGCTACTTCTAAACCTGTTGTGGTTTGCACTTTTGGTCCTAAGTCTTAATCTTTGAGCACTTTTCATTTGTTAAGAACAGCTGCCCTGATTGGTCAGTTTTCAAATGAAACACCACAGCTAGAACTGGTTCAAAAACATTAGCCCCATTTATGGATTGATTCATTTCTCATTCGACTCAACATAAATGTAAGTGCTGTGAGGGCCAGTAATGGCAGGAAAGAATACACTTTTGCTTCAGACTTTACACTAATATATGTAACAGCCTGAATCAGTTCTCTCTTGCAAGTCAGAAATGATAAATTATAAATGGAAAGTGCTCTTAGTGTTGCTCCCAACTCAAGTTTAATTGAACTTGTGTCCTTCATTTTCTCGCAGTCCTAGTATCATACTAATATAGTCTGACCTTACCTATTACCATGAAACATGTTACAAAATTAACCACGGCATTCAAAAAGAATGCATATCAACTAAACAACCAAGATCAAACAATCCTCAAAACTGGGGTCAAAGTTCTGTAGGCAAAGTAGACGCGATTGGCTGAAAGAAATCGACAGGCAGCAATGTCACAAGAACAACAGATACATACAACACCAGCAGCTGTGGTAAAGGTATTGCCAAAAAACTAAAATAACTTAAATGTTGAATATAATTACGTTGAGATTTCAACAACCTTCTGTGTTCAGATTTCATTACAGGTATTGCAGCATAAATCCATCTTTACCCTAACAACTCGAAAGTGTTTTAGTGTCTGTTCTTTTATATTATATTTTTTAAATACACTCTCGATAAATAAACAAAAACACAAAGCTAAATAACATAATACACAAAATTCCAAGTGTTGGTTAATTGGAACAGATATCACCAGTTATAGGGAGTTAATGGTCTTCTTGATGATCTCAACACATTCATGGATCTGTTCTTCTGTTATGCACAGTGGTGGTGTGAAGCGGATAATGTGATCGTGTGTGGGTTTGGCCAGGAGTCCATTGTCACGTAGTTTCAGACAAACTCTCCAAGCATCATAATCTGTAAAGAATGGAGAGTTCATCAGAGAGCAAAAACAAGTTGAAGAATCACAGCTTCTAGGACAGACCATAACTTTTTGTATGAGAGATTCTTACCATGTATAATATATTAATAAAGGATTCTGTTCTATTCTTTAAGAGTTTTGAGCAAAAATAACAATTAAAATTAAAGTAACTGATGGAAAATTTTCTAGAGTGCCACTATGAAGTATGAAGAAAATGCTGAACAGGAAAGCTCACTTACCCTCTGTGGACTTGATTACGATGGCATTCATTAATCCTTTCCCTCTGCTCTCAGTAACAACCTCTGGGTTCAGATTTGCCAGCTCGCTCCTCAAGATCTTCCCAAGTCTTTCAGAGTTTTCTGCCATCTTCTCCTCTTGCAGCACCTGAATGAAGACAATGGAAAAAATTAAAACTGCTGCAAAACCAATGTTGATTTGCTGGTTCCCAACGAGAAACTGTATAAAAATTTACTAAACAATGTAAATCTTGCCTCAGTTTGGTATGTCACAATAATGCATAATTATTTAATACAAAAATGTCATTATTGCACATACATGACAGGGTGTGGTCCAGTTTTTATTGTCAAAAGTAATAAAATGTTTAGTGATCAGCAGTCACAATACCAGGAGCTCCCAACTGTAAAAAATTATCTTTTAAAACTGCAAGTGGCCAGAGATCTTTTTATTATAATAGAGCAATAAATTCATCAAACTCTCAAGACTGCTCACTCGTACTTTCTAACTGCACAGATGTTTTTAAGTGCTATCTCAGAGGCAAGCTTCTCATGGTGATGCAACTTCAAATGAGCATTACACAGAATTACATATTAGAAGCCTCTTCACAAGAATGACAGAGGACATATGTACTTGACTCTATGGAGGAAAATTAGGTCCCTTTGTTGGTTAAATATTAATTTTAGCCCCACTGCCATTAGGGAATCAAATGCATTGACAAGATGAAGATTTCCAGTGGACAGTTTTGAACAGGTAGTACTTTGTATTATGAAACTGTCTTCTACAATTTATTATTCACTGACCCCAAAATAAAATTTCTCCAAGAAGAAAAATTGAATTCATATTTAGAAATGAGAGGCACTGAGACAGGAAAAACCTGTCACAGACAGGACAAGTTTGGACCTCTATTCTTAGTTATTTGTTCACCCATTCAAGGGTTTTCTATAGTTAACTGTACCCACCTTGGAGATACAGACGAACATGGTCAGCCATTCAATGAACTCTATTGACAATTTATTCAAGATACATGTATTCAAGAAGTTCAAGGTTGTGTAAACATGGCTAAAGGTGACATTATGAGGAAAGCACATCCGACAATTCTGTGCATCATTTATAGTTACTTATAGTTACACCTACCCACTGTTATAAACCCCTCTCGGGAAAGTCAACAAATTATGTATATATACCTACCTCAAGGGCAGCAATGCCCACTTTACTTGCGATAGGATTTCCGCCATAAGTAGAACCATGCTGATAAAATATTTCATAATATTAGATATTAAGTTTCAGTGCTTTACTAAGCAAACACTTTTGTTTCCATAGTACAGAGCTTTCAAAGAATATTTAGAATGTTTTCAGCATAAATTTAACGTATTAAAAAAATCTACAAGATATTCACTTACCTAATCTACACAAGTAAAAATGCACAATAATTTACACTCTGATCATTTGAACAACTACAGTATAACACTCTCATCCTGCCAAAAGGCAATTCTGAAATTAAATCACAATCACCCAAATCTGAACTACAATAATTTAACTAATTCTTGAAGAGTAGAAGTATTCACATTAATTACTGTTCAAAACACAAAAACAGAGAATTTGATAAACCTCGAAACTTTGATGTTTGCAAAGTGTTTTAGTGTATATTTTTGAGAAATGATTTGTCTTATGTACAATTCAAACTTACCTCTCCTGGTTTAATGCAGAGCATGACTGGGTCATCACACAGCACTCCAGACACCTGTAAACATGGATCAAATGTGTGAAAAATTACCTCTACTATTTCAATCCACCATACTGAAAAAGATGGCGGCTGTACATTTGACCACAATGCCCTGCAAACCTAACTTAGTGAATAGGTGAACGTGGAAGACCATTGTTTGGGAGTCTTGTCCATGCACTAACAACATTGTGTATGCTAGGTTTGAAGATTTCAGATCCTTTCTGTGCATTTTTATAAGCGTTTTCAGGTTTTTTTACATGCTTGGAGTTATGGGTAAATGTACTGGTCACCATCTTTTTTGTTACGGTCAACTGTTACTGTAGGTATAACCTACTATATTCATGATTTATAAGAAGCCCCTACCCATCAATCTTGAGTGAGCTCTATTGTTGAAACCAGAGATAAAGCAATATGGGCAACATAAAAAGAGGAGGAGTCATAACCAAAAATACATGTAAGGTTTTCCGATTTTTTTTAGTTACCCTTGCTCCCAAACTTGTGTCAAATAATCGGCTAAATTCTCATTACTTGTGTCCATACACTTCCTATTAATAAGTTAGGAGAACTTTTTCAGTGAAAAAGGAATGAGCAAAATTTGCTTGAGTAAAGTGCTGTATTTTCAAATCAGGCTTCATACACCTTCAAAATTTTAAAAATCCAGGGTTTTCCAAGTCTTTTGCCTGACTTTTTCCAGGGCTTTCTGAACTTTTGCTTAAAGTTTTGGTTGGGGGGGGGGGATACTTAAACTGAGCCATTTTTTATGCAAGAAAACAACAAAATGAAGGTTTTCCTGGGCTCAGTCTAAAATTCTAGGGCTTTTCCAGGGTTTTTCACATGTGGTTCATACAAATCCTGTTGAATGTAAGGTTGCAGTTTTTATTCTTTACAAAGTGTGTAAAGCACCTCAATTTTACTGGACAATTAACCTGTAGGATTCCACTTTGGCTATGTACCTCCAAATAGCCTTATTTCTGAAGTGCTACTGCTAGGTTAACAGGGGATTAAACACTAGAAATACCACTTTCTTACTGGGTAAACTCCACCTGACAATGCCTTTCCAAGGATCAGCATATCAGGTCGTACATTCTCATGGTCACAGGCTAGTAAACTGTCAAAGAAAGAGAAAAATATTTAGTTATTTAATATTTATTTATTAGATTTAATCTAATACTTTTAGCAAGAAAATATTTTTACCATTCATTTCCCGCAACTTACAAGACAAGTGTTCTCAACAGTTTCTAATTCATAAATTATAATTTTACAATAAAAAAAGATAAAAATGCATAAGCATGGTAGCTGACGGTTTTGGCTGGTTGTCAGTCGTTATTGACACTCTTGGTGTAACTATGGGAAAGTCCTAATATGTCACAATAACCATATATAATTATGTAGTGCATTGTTGCTATAATAACTCATTACTCACCGTCCCGTCCTGCAAAGTCCTGTCTGTACTTCATCGGCAATAAACAAAACCTGCAGGAAAGGTAGATAGATTATACTGTAAGCCACACCATCACTACTATTTTTCATCCAGACTAGCACCCTCCTGTAGACAGGATCAGTTGTGCAAAAATTTGGGATAAAAGCAAACAGGACAAGGGAGGGAGGAGAGGTAGGGGGAGGGAAAATGAACCTGCATGGAGCATAAATAAAAGGAGAACACTGACTTTGTTGATAAGATGTCAAAAGTTGGCTAACCAGCACACACTGGAAACTGAAAATAAACATACTTGGCCTTTGCAACCATGTACAACAAGCAGAGATGTCGGCAATTCAAATGACACCAAATTACTATGTAGAAGGAAGAATAACACATATGCATATTGTAGATGTTGTAAAAATTATGCAATTCAATAAACTTACAATGTTTTTGTACCCTCGAAAAAAGTTGAATTTGAGGGTAAAGTGCTATCACAACCACTAGAGGCCATACTAAAAAGGAAGAGATCAAGAGATGTGGGGAACTTTCAGAGAACGTGTGTAAGATCTGTGTTGTTTTAACAGAAGAAATTTTCAAAGGTTTCAGACCGACAGTTTTCTTTTTAATCTGCATTGCTGATGAAATAATTCATCTCTTTCCACAGACCATGACCCCCTAGATAGAGCAAAACTGCTCAGCGTGCAAATGCTGTGTGGAACTTGACTTCAAAATGAATTTCTTCCCTGAGTACAATTCAAAAGAAAACTGAACAAGATAGTAAGGTCTTCCCAAGTTCTGGCACTTGTGAAAGGGTTAAATATAATATTGTCTTTTCAGTAATGAGAACAAAACTACAATTTCATATGAAAAACCTCTGAAAGTACCATTGCTTTCAATTGTGTGTGTCAAAAACTGTGACAACAACTATCGGCAATGAAACTATCCTGTCAACACATGACAGATATGTCTGAGTACTTACAAAGTTTAGGAGTGGTTGCATGTCAAAAAGCAATCACCTCTCAAAACAAAGAAAAATCTCCCAAACCCTAGTGCATGAACACAAACTTACATTATACTTGTCACACAAGGCCCTCACTCCTTTGAGGTAGCCATCATCAGGCACTCGAACTCCAGCCTCACCTTGGATTGGTTCAACCATGAATGCACATGTATTGGGGTCACTGATAGATTTCTGGAAATATCCAATAAAAACTTTTTCAATACCATGCCTGATCTGACCTTTTTAAATCTGCAGTGCACTACTAGGAATTTATTAAATTAGACAGGATTGTCAAAACAAACCAGCCACTGACAAACTGTGATCTAAACACCAGCTAAAAACTTGTCTAACCTACTAATGCAGTTCTGGCTGGCAAACTCAAAACAGATTGTGTCACCTATTTTCACAAGTGGGTGTCCAACTTCAAAACAAAGTAATTTGGGTCAAAGGATTTTCTTTTTGGTCAAGATTTTTTTCAATTTTGGTATTTTGTGATATTTCTTGGGTATCACCCTGATGCATGATATTTTGTTACGATTTTGAATTAAGGCTTCATCTGCATCCTCACCTATATTCTGAGTATCACCCCCCCCCCCTTTCCCAGGATAAGAGCAATGCATTTGGATAAACAACCATGGGCCAGTATTGGAAGCCTGACCTTGGTTTGTGTCAAGAGAACATATAATAGTGGGACAAAGAAATTTGCTGTGATACTTTCATCAGCCAGATACGATGTAAGCTAATCAAGTCACACCACTTCATATCAAAACAATGTCTAGACAAATCTACAAGACAATAGAACTTACTTAGTGTGAAGGGAGCTTCATTTGGGATCGAGACAACAAATACAAATATTTGTTATATCTAAAATCAAGCTCGTCCATCTTATCGAAGCAACACTGAACTCTCGAACGTATGGAAATTATCGTTATAATTTACGTCACAAATATAAAATAATCAGCTTCGTACTCATAGCTTCTCTCCTCATCAGTCTGATTAGATCATCGCCAACTGTGTAAGGCAAAACACTCACCTCCAGTGCCGCCAGATCATTGTATGGGACAACCTCAAAACCTGGCATAAAAGGTCCATATTCTTCATAACACGAAGGATCTGTAGATGATGAAACCGCTGCGAACGTTCTGCCCCAGAAATTTTCCTCCGCAAACACGATTTTTGCTTTGTTCTTTGGAACACCTTTGACTTTGTAAGCCCACTTTCGTGCAATCTTCAACGCAGTCTCGCCACCCTCAACTCCTGTATTCATGGGAAGCAGTTTATCATAACCAAACAACTTAGAACAGTACTCTTCAAACTCTCCGAGGCAGTCATTGTAGAAAGCTCGCGATGTTAACGCCATGATTTCGGATTGCTTATGCAAAGCGGCCACGATTTTGGGATGACAATGTCCTTGGTTCACGGCCGAATAGGCCGCCAGGAAGTCGAAGTACCTTTTGCCATTCACGTCCCAAACAAATACTCCTTTCGCTTTACTCAGTGCAACAGGAAGAGGGTGATAATTGTGAGCTCCGTATTTGTCTTCTCTTTTAAATACTTCTTCTGGAGTGAGAGTTTTGCTGGCCGGAGCAGCGGCAGAAAGTTTCCGTACAACACTACGAGCGGCTTGCACGTGAGTGGGGCGAATAACTGCGACACGTCGTATCATTTTGAAAGCTCTTAATTTCCAACTAAAACCAAACAAACAACAAAACTGAGTAACTAGACAAGATTTAGAGTAGCCTGGCTTAAACTAAAGTTCAAATTGGTTGCAGAATGCGGAAATTTTCCGCTCACTGCCAGCCAAACTCCACTCTTCTGACGAGTCACAAAGAAAAAGGCTTTCAGAATAGTTGTGTGGGATTTACATGCATTGTGGGAAGGGGAAAAACAATTGTGTGATTGGTTTGTTTCGCACAGAGTTTTTGCACGTGTTGCTTGCAATAATATATATAATTTGAACCACTCCCCGCCCTAGCCTAAACAACAAACAACACGTACATCATGGGCCATTATAAGCTAGGAAGAGTGTTCAAAACTACTTTTAAAACAGTTATTCCAAGAGCGTGCATTGGAGATGAAATGGTGGATAGCTAAACGAAGGAAACTCCAGAATGATCCAGTTGTTTTAAAATAAATCTTAAGTGGAGTGAATTGGGGGAGGGGAGGAGGGGGAGTGACCAAGGACTTGAAGTTGAGGGGAGG
>JANRMR010196238.1:0-10250 GCA_025434825.1 Bergia sp. 'catenularis'
TGAATGTTGAATCAAAGTCAGTCGGAATAAGACACAATTTGGGTACGAGTAAAGTTAAATTACCTCATAAATTAGTCACTAAAAACACTGAAAAGTCACACATCGACAAAAAACCACATTCGAAAGTGAAAACTCCACTAAATTCGAATGAAATAAAAATGCTTTTTCTTCTTCACATGAAATTAATCTCGCAATGTTGACAATAGCTACAGGTGGATTAGCATGGTTTCTATTCAGATAACAGGTTGTGACAGGTGATCGACATTATGTTTATTAAATTTCGTAGTTGAATTGTTTGGAACAAGAGCATTCCATTTAACTTCTATTCTTTTTTTGAAGTTAAATGGAATGCATAAATTAAATTAATCCCTCTTTATAATTAGACTTCTTCAAGTTGTTACAATTTAAGCAGCAAAGAACACAGTTACTCTTAACGTGTCTGATCGAATTATCTAATCTCTCAATTGTCGCTAGATCGTCTTGAAATTCTATGTATTGAAGCTTGACTTGACAGTCTTCGTAGTAGCAATTTTCATAACTTCAATCAATCTTTTGAGAAAGCATTTATCAATGAATCTGTCTGTGTCGTATCTACTGTATCTTTTATCGCTACATCTCGTGTTGCGCAACCAGTTTTCAATAACTATCTTAATGGGATTACTACACTTCTTACAGCAAGACTTTCGCTTGTTATGACAGCATATTTGACTGCCACCACAGTCCTTATAGGAAGATTTCTGTTTACCGTGAGGGCAAATTTGAGATCCATTACATTCTACACAAAAGTGTTTCTGTTTACCGTGAAGACAAATTTGGCTGCCACCACAGTCCACGCAAAAATGTTTTTGTTTACTATGTTGGACAGATTGTTCTACCACAACAGTCTTTGCACTGATACTTAATTCTATTATGAGAACATATTTCACTACCACCACGATCTTTGCATTGATACTTTCGCTTGTTATGAGAACATATTTGACTATCACCACAATCTTTGCATTGTTACTTAATTCTTCCATGTTCGCAACAATATTTTTTGTTATTTGGTTCTTTAGCAATAGACTTCAATTCTGTGACTTTCTTTTGATTAATGTTCTCCATTTTATATATGAAAAATAGAACATAAATGAAAAGTTTTTCATGTATATAAATTGTGTTGCATCCGTGAACACGCATGCGTCCTTCGTCAAAGAGACAAATGCTGAATCCCAAAATCGTTGGAAAGTCAACTCGTTTGTATATATAAGGCCAATAGTCTCGTTATATTAATCGTCGGGAAGTCGTGGCGGCTGGCTGCTCGGCCAGTGTAGATGAGTTTGCCGCCCCTCATCTATGTCGTTAATTGTGTCTGTGTCTTTGGTTGAGCTATCGGTACCGGTTGTCTCTTCTTGGTGTTGAGTTGTTGTTCCAAGTTGGGTCAGAGGCTTGGGTAACCAACAGAATGAACAATGGAAACAATAAATAGAAAATAAAATAAATAAATAAATAAAAAACCTCAGGGTAAAATAAATAAATTTAAAAAAATCCCTGAGGGGTTTCTGTCGACCGGCCGGCGGACAGTTTTGCACTTTTTTTTTTTGCCCACTCATTAATTATTCATGAGTGTGCCCGAATCCACGCATGCGTCCTGAGCGGAAGTGTTTGGACCATTCATGAATAATTTATGTGTGTGCCAGAATCCGCATCTTACATCTACTCTCAGAAATAAAAATGCCAGCTCAGTAACTGCTTAGCTTGTACTTGTATCCTTTATTTATTTAAAGTCTGAGTGTACGGAAACCAGAAATATGTGAATAGAATATAAATGAATGAAAAAATGAAGAAAACGAAAATCAATGGCGAAACCCGCACGAGGACGCAACAAAGGGCTGGCAAGGGAATCTGAGAAAATGATCAAGATTAAAACTGCGATATAGGAATCAAGGGGCTAAATAATTTAAGAAAAACAATGCGTGGTGAGGAACAGACAAGAAATGTAAACTGCTGCCTCGCTTTTGTGTTAACGCTTTGAGGTTTTTAATGGTATTTGTTACATATCCCTTTCAAAAAAACGCCCATTCCCCAACCCATTACACATTACTTCTACTCTGAAGTAGGCTCTTTCTTTCCAAGCTGAGGTGTTGAATGAATCCTCGTTCTGCTCAGCCAGTATATTTTTCCTCTAGATACAGCCCTTGGGCGTTTGATTTAAAACAGTTCCTAGTCTCTTTACTGTGAGATCTGCAACTCAAATCTGGACCTCTTGTTTTTCGTTTCCATTTAACTGGCGAAAATAATAAACATCGCCCGCTTTGTTGGAAGGACATAGCGTCACAAATAGACGTTGAGCAACCTGCAAACAAATCTGCACTTTGGTTCGCTCTCACAGCAGCTTATAATAAAAATCCCTTTGAGTTCCCGAGCTGTTCTTTGGCACTCTTGCATACACTATTCAAGTTTGCAAACTACCGAAGTGCGGCAAAAGTAAGTTTAGCTTTGTTTTCATAATTTCATAAGTAATAAGCTTTTGAGTTTAGTGCTAATTTTCCAACACCTTGATTAGACCGGCTAATAAGAGGAAAATCAAGATTTCAGTATAGTACTTGAAAAAGGTTGTAGGAGGAATAAAAAAAGGAATGTATAACGAATCGTGAGAGTCTATAGGGGCTTTTTTTCGACTTTTATTTTGAGAAAAAACGAGAATGGGGAATTAACGAAAATTAGCACGGATTATAAATGGACAAAAAACTATTTTGAGCTCATATGCTTGCACATTGCCCAGAAATCACAAAATCAGCTCAGTAACCGATCTGGACCACTTGACCTGCGTGCTCAGCGTGCACACTTGGACAAATGACATTTTTTGAGCTCACAGGCTTTCATATCGTTCCGAAATCACAAAGTCAGCTTAATCAGCGATCTGGGCCACTTGGGTGGTCCTCGTCGCTCAGACATAAAAAATCAGTTAAGTGACCAATCTAGACTACTCAAGTGTTCAGGGCGCAGAGCTGTGCAAAAAAGAGCATTTGAGCTCATATGCTTTTTTTAAAATTATTATTATTTAAGTAAACCTTTTATTCTTTACATTCTTTTAAAAGATAACTAAATAAATTGTGATAACTACGGTGACCCGTAAGGGCCATGCATGTAATCGCGAGTTCTTTTTTCTATTCGCAAGTTCTTTTTTTCCATTTTCGAGTTCTTTTTTACTATTCGCGAGTTCTATTTTCTATTCGCGAGTCCTTTTTTCTATTCGCGAGTTCCTTTTTTTGTACTTGTGAGCTCTTTTTCAACTCGCAAGTTCCTCTTTTCCGCTGGCCATTGACGGCGGACTCATAGGTACCACGTGGCTAGTCTAGCCGGCCGGTGAGTTCACAAGTTTTATCACGTTTTAGCTTAACCATAGGATGCAGGGTCTCTTATTTACATATTTTTGAATAATATTAGCACTATTGTGTTTTGACGGGATGTTTGATAACATTTGCCAAATTTAGGAACGTCGCTGTCCCGCCGACAACAAAGTGAAAATGGCTCGAAGAATTCGAAAATCCTCGAAACATAATATCTTTTATCCACCATTTTCCCAAACTTTTGTATTTCCAAAGCCCAAATATCCTTCGATTCCATCATCACGCAAGGACTGGATCGAAGAAATGCGTATCCAGGATTGAAAGGCCTTCGAAAACCGCTCTTTTGTTAGTGACCCAGTGTTACGGAATTACTGGCGACGACTGTCCACGATTTGATGGTGGATACTTGATCAGTAGCTTTTATATCGGAGCATATTATGGACGAATATCTATTCTTGTAATTGAAATTTATTTGGGGGATCCAAAGGAAAGTATAGCTAGATGAAATGGCAAATGATCATCAGGGCTTAACAGAGCAATTGTAGTATTCTGATTTGTAGAATTTCACCGTATTCTGATACCATACGTGCTTTGGGAACATATTCTGCACAATATGAAAAATGACAAAAGAAAAAATGTAATGCTGCAATCAACCACTGTTAAATCTGTTAGTGGCCACCTGACTCAGTACTATAACTTTAAAAAGCAAAAACATATACAATAACAACAACAATCTTTTATTTGACCCATAATTATAAATGTACAAAAGTTAAAAAAGTAAACTAATAAATTGTGTAGGGTACAGGGTGTCCAAAAAAAACCCATAAGGGCTTGTCTAGGTTGGACACCCTCTGTTTAGATTTAATATATACATATAAATTATTAAATTGGGTCGGTGGGGCACACACATGCACACACTCACATAGACTCGTACACACAGAATGAATATACATATTGCATTTAACAGTTTTCAGTGCAGAGTTTTGCTTGTTGATTGAACCTCTGTTTTGCGTGCATTCATTCAGTGAATGTCTGTAAAGTGACATCAATGATTGTCCAAAGATCAGACAATATATCTGAACAAAATTTCTTCTTTGAGGTCAATTATACCCTGCATATGCCCGGCCTTACCCTCCCTCTACTGTCCTGTTGTTCTAAATATTATTTTTGGTAGAATATGACTGCCATGTATCTTTTTATTTATGTATTGGTCGCGTAGTTGAAATTTTTATAATAAATTAGACACGACGATATGAGCAATATACACGACTACCTCGTTGCCTTTTTGCAAGCCGTTGTAAACGATATGACATTTTTACAATCGAACTCAATTATTGTTGCTGTACATGGCATCAGTTGCTATAAAGGAATCGACAATTCCATAATAAGAAATGATCCTAGCATTATTTTCCCTGATTTTCAAAATGTTCGGCTATCAAAAGGCTTGGGTGGAAAGGTGTTATTTTATCAACACGATCTATTTTGATTGAGACTAAATCTTCCACTTTGAATTTATTCTTTTCTTTTGATCGGCTTCGCGTTTGCCTGATCAAATCCTCATTGTATGCCTTCCGCTTTTTCCTTGCCCTTTACTCTGTAGTAACTTGAGTTTCATCTGTTGTCGTTTTCGCTTCCTGTCTGCACTTAAATTGAAAATCCGCTTCATAGTGACTTTTTTTTATTGTGGGATAAAACACAATGTTTCGGCCATAACACTAGTGTACTCGCGCACCACTTCTTTAGTTTTCGCTCAGGTAAACTGATTACCGCCGTCCTCACGTCTTCTTTCACCGATCGGTTAGACCTTTCCACAAGTCCTTGGGTGATTGGCGTTCTGGGGCTTCCATGTTTTAGTTTAATGCTGTTCTCCTTATAGAAATCTTTCAGTTTATTGTTCCAAAATTCCTTGTCATTATCAGTTAATATCTCAGAAGGGAATCCATAGGTGTGACAGAGCGTCGTTGTTGCAGATAGTATTTCATTAGCGCTTTTGGCCTTCAAAGGTCGTTGACACTCATACGCCAAGTGTGTTGCGGATTACACAAGCAAGGGCATCAGGTTTAACTCTATTAATGACAAGAAACCAGTACTCAGAAGAGACTTATTCACAGTCTTTATACGGCTAGTGACAGATTTTTGCTCAGCATGGCGTCGGCACATGTTCACAAAAGTGTTGATAACCTTTTGATTCATTTCAGAGGACTTCTACTGACAACCTCCTTCCCATTATTCACTTGAACTGTATCATTTTCGCTGTTGTAGATCCCTTTTTTATGTTGTATGGTGGCTTTCTTGGCACTTGGTAACACGACAGCCGCTTCATCGCTCGTAGTTTGATCACTTTTTCGTAGAAGCTGTCATCTATAAAAAAGACCTTACTTTCGATGGACTAGTTTTTTTACTTAGTTTCAGTACATTAATCCAAGTTGTACAATTAATAAAAAAGCGAACTTCCTCAAGCGACGGCTTGGTGGAATAGAGGTTAAAGCACTTGTCTGAGGAGCAAGAGGTTGTGGGTTCGATACAAGCGATTTTTCAGGTAATCTATAAAAAAGAAAAACCAAAGAGTAATGTGGTTGAAAAACAGGTAAAACAGGTAGACAGAAAACAGGTAGTAAAAAGAAGAGAAGGAAGAAGTAAGAAAAAGAGCTACCCACCAACCCACTAAAACTCACTAAACCCCATTTTTAACTAAGAGTCCCCAAAAATAAAAATCCCCTTTTTATGGATAATCAAAGCAGTTTAAATACAACCAAGCTAGTTTAACTAAAACTAAATCAGTATTAATAGATTTGAACTGGTTTGAGTATATTTAAACCAATATCATAATGAAACCCCAACAAATGTCTGCACATGGCTCAGAAATCACAAAATCGATTCAGCAGCCAATCTGAAACACTTTGGTGCTCAGAGTGCATAAATAGCAAAATAAGGTATTATCAGCTCATATATCTGCACATGGCTTAGAAATCACAAAATCGGCTCAGCATCGGATCCCGACCACAGTAGTACTCTGACCTGATGTTAACAATATCCCATATAGCCGTCAATGCCCCTATATGAGTGAGCCGAAGTGAACCGCTGACCAGTTGAAGAGGATGGGTGGTGCGGGAGCTGTGAACAGGAAGAAGGAAAGAAAAAATTGGGAACGCGACGGTGTGTTGCTTTTATAGAGTGGGTTGTGACGTCACGGGCCTCGTTTTGGCGGGGCCAATGAGAATGGAGATGAGGTCATGGTTGGTGGAAAACCGGATGGACCGGTTTGAAGTACCGCGAGGAGGTTGTGGTTAGGTGGGGATATAGTCCCGAATCCATCAGTTGGTGGGAATATAGTCCCGAATCATTCAACTGTCAAAAAGAGGGCGGAGCTAAGAAGAAGAGGGTTAGACAGGTTTGGGAGGAGGCGGGGCCAAAATCCCGGTAGACCGAGCTTTTTGGGTGGGTGTGGTCGAAAAAGGGGACGGTCGTGTGGGACGGTCACGGTAGAAAAAAAAGAATCACACACATTTTTTAAGTTTAAAAATAACTATTTTAATTATCTTAAGACTTATTTACACAAAGATAAGAACGAACAAGGCTGGGATTCGAACCTAGAATTCCGAGACCACAACATGGCGTGTTCCCTATTACACTACCTTGTCTGAACCAGCCTCGACCGGATTCGAACCGGCGACCATCGGACCATCGGACCATCGGGGGGCTCACACGGTGTCAACACGAACGAAAGAAGAGTTCAATCGTCTAACGCCATCAAGGTGTTTAAGTTGAAGAGTTCCTGCTCCGTCAGGCATTCGTAGCCGTAGGGGTAGGTTTGGGCTGTGACCAGATCCAGCACGCATTTGGAGTACACCAGACGGTAGTCTTTGTGGGCAGGTCGGGTGTGAAGGGCATAGGCCCTGGCATCTCGGAAGATGGTGTGGGATTAAGTGACGCGCGTGACGCGTGCGATGTCGAACGGTCGCTGAAGTTCGGCCACGGTGTTGTTCCGCAAGATCTCGACTTTGTACGTTGATGACCCTCTTCTCCGTCAAGGGACTGACGTAGCGGATATCGTGCCGATCGCTCTCGAGGAAGCTCTGGAAGAGTCGACCTGCATCTTCTTTTCCTACTGTCCAAACTTACCCCACATGCTGTTATTCATCGTTTTGGCCAAGGCACGCCGTCCTGGATTGTGTTCGACCTGAAGGTAATCCAAGAGGATGCCTTAGAGAGTCTGATAGACATCGACGTTGGCTTGGCGTTGATCGTGGCTGGTGCAGGAGGCAGGCAAGGGCCTCTTCTTTGAATTTGAGCAACGTGTTTACGTAGTCGGCGAAGAGACCCATCCGCGACTCGGAGATCTCGTAGACGAATAGGATGACGTACCATTTCTCAACAGACTTTTCCAGTTCGGGCGTGCATCAGGCTCCGATCAGAGCCCGTTCCTGGTCCCCGTGATGGCATTCACGGACCTTCATCAAGACACGCCGATCACAGGCCAGGTAAAAGGGGAACTTCAACTTCCCGTGGGTCCCGAACGGGGGTAAGGAAAGGTAGAAGCCTTCTCGAGGGAGGACGGTGCAAAACACCAATCCTGCACAGTTGGCCAAATATGCCACTTTGGACTCATATCCTTTACCTCGCTTAGAAATCACGAACTCAGCTCTGCAATCGATCTGGACCACTTTGGTGGTCAGAGTGCACAGTTGGCCAAATATGAGATTTTGCTCTTATATGGCCGTACCTGGCTCAGAATTCACAAAATTAGCTCTGCAGCCAATCTCGACCACTTTCGTGGTCAGAGTGCACAGTTGGCCAAATATGAGATTTTGCTCTTATATGGCCGTACCTGGCTCAGATTTCACAAAATTAGCTCTGCAGCCGATCTGGACCACTTTGGTGGTCAGAGTGCACAGTTGGCCAAATACGAATATTTCGGCTCGTATACCTATACATCGCTCAGAAATCACAGAATCAGCTCTGCAGCCGATCTGGACAACTTTGGTGGTCAGAGTGCATAATTGGCCAAATATGAGGTTTTCGGCTCATATCCCTGGACCTCGAGATCCCTCAGAAATCACAAAATCAGATATACAGCCCATCTCGACCAATTTCGTGGTAAGAGAGCACAGTTACTAAATATGAGATTTTGAACTTATACGTCAGTACCTCGCTCAGAAATCATAAAATCAGCTCTGCAGACGATCTGGACCACATGGGTGGTCAGAGTGCACAGTTGGCAAAATGACATTTTCCAATCATATCAGTGTAAACCGCTCAGAAATCACAAAATCAGCTCTGCAGCCGATCTGGACCACTTTGATGGCCAGACTACACAGTTGGCCAAATATGAGATTTGGGCTCATATGCCTGTAACTCGCTCAGAACTCACAAAATCAGCTCTGTAGAAAATCAGAACCACTTTCCAGGTCAAAATGCACAGTTGGCCAAAAACGAGATTTTGGGCTCATATCCCTGTACCTCGCTAAGAAATCACAAAATCAGCTCTGCAGCCGATCTGGACAATATTGGTGGTCAGAGTGCGTACTTGGCCAAATATGAGATTTTCGGCTCATATGCCTGTACCTCGCTCAGAAATCGCAAAATCAGCTCTGCAGCCGATCTCGACCACTTAGTTGGTCAGAGTGAACAGCTGGTCCAATATGCAATTTTGGGCTCATATGCCTGGACCTCGCTCAGAAATGAAAAAATCAACTCTCCAGCCGATCTGGACCACACTGGTGGTCAGAGTGCACCGTTCGAAAAATATGACATTTTGGGCTGATACGAGTGTTCCTCGATCAGACGTCACAAAATCAGATCTGCAACCGATCAAAACCACTTTGTTGCACAGAATGCACAGTTGCCCAAATATGAGATTTTGGGCTCATATACATCTAACTCGCTCACAAATCACAAAATCAGCTCTGCGGCCGCTCAGCACCACTTTGGTGGTCACAGTGCACAGTTGGCCAAAAATGCGATTTTGGGCTTATGTGGCTAAATCTCGCTCAGAATTCACAAAATCAGCTTTGCAGCCGATCTTGAACACCTTGGTGATCAGAGTGCACAGTTCGCCAAATACTAGATTTCTGGCTCATATGCCTGTACCTCGCTCAGAAATCACAAAATCAGCTCTGCAACCGATCTGGACCATTTTGGTGGTCAGAATGCAAAGATGGACAAATATGCGATCTTGGGCTCATATGGCTGTATCTCGCTCAGAATTCACAAAATCAGCTCTGCAGCCGACCCGGAACACTTTCGTGGTCAGAGTGCAGAATTGGCCAAATATCAGATTTCCGGCTCATATGCCTGTACCTCGCTCAGAAATAACAAAATCAGCTCTGCAACCGATATGGACCATTTTGGTGACAAAGAAAGCGCAGTCGGCCAAATATATAAAATTATGGGCTCATCTTCCTGTACCTCGCAAGGAAATCACAAAATCAGCTCTGCAGCCGATCGGGACCAATATGTTGGTCAGAGTGCACAGTTGGCCAAATATGAGATTTTTGGCTCATCTGCCTGTACCTCGCTCACAAATCACAAAATCAGCTCTGCAGCCGATCCGGTCCACTTACATGGTCAGAGTGCACAGGTGGCAAAATATGAGATTTTGGTCTCATATGAACGTACCTCACACAGAATTCATAAAATTAGCTCCGCAGCCCATCTGGACCACTTTCGTTGTAAGAGTGCACAGTTGACTAAATACGAAATCTTTGGCTCGTATACTTCTACCTCGCTCAAAATTCACAAACTCAGCTCTGCAGCCGATTTGCACCACTTTGGTGGGCACAGTGCACAGTTAGCCAATTATGAGATTTTGGGCTCATAAGGCTATATCTCGCTCACATTACAAAAAATCAGCTCTGCAGCCGATCTGCACCACTTTGGTGGTCAGAGTGCACAATTGGCCAAATATGAGATTTTGGGCTC
>JANRMR010196305.1:0-10242 GCA_025434825.1 Bergia sp. 'catenularis'
TATTAATGAGGACCCACAGTTTCAGTAAATGGACCCCCAACTTCAGCAAGAGGGGGTCCAGTGGACCCCCTCTTTTCAATTTCTAGATTTATTACTGTGTAAGCACATAATTAACCTCCATTATCAGTTGTACCATGCTTTTTCACAAGAGAAACTCGAGAACTTCAGATAAAAATGTCAAACTCAAAATATTGAATAAGTTTGCCATCACTCCTGCTGGCAGGATACTTCTGCACCCGAATATTCGAGTAGAATATTTCCCAGAAGCAATACGACCGTTTGTTTTTCTTCTTTCAGGTGATAGCTTTTTTCAAAAGAAATTAGGGCAAAATATGGTTGCAGCTTTGCCCAAAAAGCTTCTCTGATCTTGCCAATATGTGACAGTTCATCTTCGTTTGGTGGTTTTCTTGCCTGTTGTGGTTTTATGGTCCCTTACACCTTCGATTCCTAATGGCTAAATTTTTGACAGGTCAACCCTTTTTAGTCTGCACGTGCTGAACATCAAAGTTGAGCATGTTTTTCTCAAAAGATTTTCATTTTTGTTGACACAATTTACCGAAATTGAAAACGATGGTCTGCAAGGATAATGTGAATATGTATATTCTTTAAAATTTTAGCAGAGAACAAAGGCTAGTTTCCAGGGAACTGATGACCGAGACATCCCAAAGTGGTTGGATTTGCTGTCATCAGATGCTTGTTTGTCAAAAAATCAATGTTTGTTTACTCAAAAATATTACTTCAGGGAAACTTGACTTTGTGGTTGGATAATTATAAAGAAATCACTACTTGAAAGTCAAGCTACATCCTAAGTTCAAATTTCACACAAAATAAAAAAGCAAAGCGTCCCTGCTTTAGTGATGCAATTCATCGAAATGGAGATATGGAGTGATCAATGTTCCTGAAAACAGACGGCAGAAGAAACAGCTACAAGAGATGTGTTCATAACAAATGATCTCAAAGTGCATTTGAAAAAAACGAAGGCTCGATCAATCTGTGTTTGACCTGCATTCAAACACGTTCATGTTCACACCTTGGTGTGTTCAAATGCGTTTTTTAGCGAATACCCCTCATTCAAAACAGGTTTTTGCATGGACAGTCACAAATGTCAACTTTAAAAACTAATGGAAAAAATATTTTACATAGTGAATATGTAAATTCTACAACTTATTTAAACAAATGGAACAAATATAAATTGCTTGAACTACATTTCAAGAGAAATCAATAAAAATGAACAATTGAAACTTAAAGTAAGAATGTTGGACTGACCTGCTTGTAACAAAAAGGCAGCAACATCCTGAAAGCCTCCACAGCAGGCCAGGCTCAATGCTGTCTCCTGTGTCTCCTCTGTCTGGGCATGGATATCAGCACCATGCTCCAACAGCAACGAAACCATATCCAGGTGACCCTCACGTGCAGCCTCCATCAGTGGGGTATATCTACAGTACGACACAATATGGTCAACCAATGAATACATGGAAGGGACGGTCATACCTGAAAAGTGTATCATTCCGTACTCCAATGGATGCAGGGTTCAACATTAATGGTGGACCGACCGACATTCTACACTGAAATGTGGGACCAGTCTAGTAAAATTCATGGAAAACTCAGTGCTGGTGGACCGTCATGTCTACCAGCTTTAAAACTGGGCATATTGTTTTTATTTTATGTTTTAGAAAAATATATCTAAATTATACATTTTTGAAACGTCTTAAGAGGTAGGATGTTGGAATTATTCACTTTTGCAGCTCTTAGACCTAGTCATGTCTTTCCTTGCAACTCGCATTCAGATCCAACTTAATCCGACACGCACTCACGCTCGTGCTACATCTATTGATTTGCAATGCATTCTGGTGCGTGCTTTCAATCCCATGTGTGTTCATTGATCGTGCTCGCTGTCACTTTGTCAGCTGAGTGAAAACCATGTGGAAATACTTAGAAACATAAGAAATCTGGCAGAAGAAAGACAAAACAAAACAAAAGAAAGAAGACAGCTGAAACTTATGAGAAAACAAAATGGTCCAGAAATTTCAGGACAGATTGGAAAGAAAGATCCCAGTGGCTAGATTATGATCAGGAGGAAAACGTCATGTTTTGCAAGCTGTGCAGAGAATTGTACAGTAAATCAAACCCAAACACTTCTGAGAGCAGTAATTTTGTTAGCAGAAGAAACAACTTCAAGGTTGACACAATTAAATTTCATGAAAAATCAAATAGGCATGTCAGGGTTTGCACTCTCCGGGACTTTTCAAATTCCATGACTTTCCATGACCGTTTTTTGTTTCCCATGACCCCATTTTCACAAAGGGTTATACATGGTTGTCAAGATAAAAAAGTTATTTTTTGCTCTAAAAAGGAGGGTCAGATTATACACCGGAAAACTGATTGAAAACAATATTTCAAAAATTTCGTGACTTTCCAGGTTTCCCATGACCTGCACGAACCCTGCACGTGACTGCAGTGGAAAGAGAAATAGCCAGAAAAATGCATGTGATCGAATCAGTTGCATACAAGACTCTCAAAACACGGATGGACCCATCAGTGTTCATTAGAGGCCCCGCATCGGGGTGGGGGGAGAGGGTGGGGAACAATGGGAGAACGAATGGAAGAACAGGGCCAGTAGACATTGCAGCCAAAAGTATACCAGTATTCTGGTATAATGCTCTGATTGGTAAATTTGTTACATGCGATGTTTTCTTTGGTTTAAAACTACAACAGCAGTTGCTTTTTGGTGCTTTCCAGAGAGAAAGGGCAATGTCTGTGATACTGTTTTAAAATACTTGTTTACAGGAAGAAGAGAAACTGTGCTGAACGTACTTAGCATAAAAAAGGGATGTGTTCACCAAATTTCTCATCAGATTTGGAACAGGTTCAGCCATTCCCCAATTCGACACTCAAATGTCAAATTTGCGAACGATTTACTTTTTAATTGTGTGGCCATTAATTTCGAAATCAGTTGCAGGTACTACAGTTTAATATCGACTGATCTTGTTATCAGCTACAAACTCTCTGAGCAACAACCAAAAAGTCGAAAAAAGTGTTTAGTGAAACAATTTTATAAAAGCAGAGAAGTTATTAAAATGTGCAACTGTTGGAATTGCTGTGGACAAAGTTCGCCATGTCTAGGAATGGAAAGAGCTTAGTATCTTTTTGAAACATCTTTCCAACTTTTCTTTATTCAATTTACCATAAACTCAGATAGAACAGATAATGACATTGTACACAAAATTTTTAATCATTTTGCATTTTGATTTCTGTGTAGTTCAGTGAATTATAGTTCCTGACATATGTGATAAACAGCTTCGTTTTAAAACCAGAAATAAAAATAATTATTAGCAGAATTTTACATGTAAACAGTTCTATATAATTATTTGTATGGCATAAAGTCCATGATTTCAAAATTTTAAAAAATACAAAACAGCAAATATTAAAATTAATACTGCCTGTCCACAGTTCAAATAAAATTATAATTGATTTAAAATCCGTCAAACTCATCTTCATCGTCCATGTCGCCAAACACATGAGCAACAAAATCCTTGTTGGTTTCACTGTCACTGTCCTCAATTAGTTCAGTTTCGTCTACATCATTTCTGTTGGTGTTCATGTCCATGTTGACAACCAAGGCGTCATTGCAGATCATGTCATCCTCACTCCCATTGAGAGCAGTCAAGATCCCAGTGAACTTTGAATGACTTTTTAATAAGTTCAGGCTGGTCTCGGATGTATTCATATGCTTTAAAAATTCAGTCAAGGATGGTCTGTTTGTCAACTGCCTTGGGTTTTCCATTAGCATTGTTGGCAGACCAGTCCAGCATGTATTGTTGCCACTGGTTGCAAAGTACCGACTTGAATGGGCGATTAATCAAAACATCGAGTGGCTGCAGTTTTGAAATGCATCCACCAGGAATAACTGCTGGAAATGTTGCCCCATTTCATCTGGGCTTTGGCGTCATCACTGATGTGACACTTGAAGGAATCGAGCACTAGAAGAGTCTTTGATCTCTTGGTATAGCTCAGCCATATCTCACGAATATAACAGGCCATAAGGGTCACATCCATCAGGCCTTTTGATGAACAGCAACAATAAAACCGGGAGGTGCTTGGAGTTTAATTTTCTCTTTCCCTTAAAATGGGTGGTGGTAATTGCCCATCGGGAGTGCATGTTAGGACAACAGTTATGTGGCACCTGTCCCCACCAGTTGTTCTAACCCAAACAGACCTCATGAAAACTGGTGAGATGTGTTTCCAAATCAGCTGGGAGTTTCCGTGATAGAGATGTTTTTGCTCATAGCACAAGTAAATGTCTCTTCATGAATTTTTGTGCCCATCCACGTGATGCCTTAAATTCTGGATTACTATCTTGAGTACCATTGCTTTGTCTTGCATGGCCTGGACTGACACACTTATTTGTTTGTCTCGCTGAAGGAGAACCCACTCAAGGCAAGCGATCTTCTATCCCTTGTTCATATGATATCTTTCTTCCAACCCCCAGCTTGTTGCCTCACGGCAAATGTGCTGTGGTCAAATTATTGTTGCTCCATCTTTCAACATTCTTGTGGTGAAGTTTTGCGCTGCAGCTCAAATGCCACAATGTTTCATGTACTCGACTACCTTTTTCTCCTGCTTGATAGTATAGCGATGTTGGATGTTAACAGTTGTCACTGGCTCACCCTCTGGCTCTGGCTGGATTCTCACCACATTTGCTGGCAGATCTGTTGGTGTTTTACGTGGTCTTCCAATGGGGCATTTTTCGCGGATGAAAATAGGTGCAATCTCATAACAGGATGCAGGCAATGCTGGATTGTCAGCTGTTGCTGGCTTGAAAAATGAAGTAATTTTATTCATGGTTACCAATTATCGTAGTTTCATGTTTCGTAGCTTTTCGTTTTGGTTTCAGTAAACTATGCAGTCGAAACTGCAAAAATGACACAGATCATAACATCAATTTTAAAAACCTTTGCTAAAATGTTTTAAAAATAAACTGATTGTATACCAGTTCTTAAGCAATCAATTTTGCAAACAATCAACTTTATACCACTAATTGATTGTGAAACTTTCACCTTCGCTGAGCTGTAATCTACGAACACCTTTTTAAATAGATGTAAATTGACCTTGCAGAGTTGACCTCACAAAGAAATCCTTAACAAAGACAGTGTAAAAGACTCAGCACTTGCATTTAAAAAGTCATTAGTTACAAGGTACTTCAAAACGTGCTTTGTTTGATGTTGAGAAATTTGATTTGTTAGGCCGACTTGTGTGAAAAGTATATTCAATATAAATTGCACGTATGCATGGTTTTATTTTTGAGTTTCATGGTGCATGTGACATGACACATGCATAAACAAACACTTGTGTTAAATTTCGCATTTGGAATTACTTTTTGTTTTTACACGAGACATGAAACTGATCTCTAAAAAAGATACATGTAAGAGTTCGCTGCACAGAACTGTGTTACAAACCTCTGAATGAAGATTATTTTAAATACTTGTTTCTAGAAATTTTAGTGAGTAGAATTATTTTATTTATATATGCAATCACCTTCACAAATACATTTTTGAGATACTTTGACTGTCACGCTTCTGGTGAGACATTCTGGCAACTTTACAAAAAATCACCTCTGATTGTCTGAATTGCCAAACATCTCCTGCTTCATCCATTTTTTTTCTCTTGCTTCATGACCACACATGCTTACCCATAACTTGTTTTACATTTTTTTTAAATTTCACAATAAACTGAGACTGGGAGAAACTGACATGCTGTAGATAGTACTAATTTTACTCGGTGATAAAACTTTAATTTAATGAGTTACGAAATGCAACATACAAAAGTTGAAATGTATTCTAAAATAAAGCACCAGTAAAAAATAATTACTTTATAAAAATTATTTGGCCAGGTGGTGCTTAAATTGGAGGAGCGCTTAAGTTAGAGTAAAGATGGTAATCACCATCTGTAGTTCCATCAGTTCTGAAGGCTGATATCAATGGAAGATGAAGGTGCACCTTTTACTCTCTCACTTTAAGGTAAAGTGACTTTATTTAATATCAGAAGTTGCGTCAGCTCCAAAGGCTGGTATCAAAGAAAGTTGACAATGGGCCCTTATCTCCTCACTTTAAGCTAAAGTGACTATTTAATGTCAGTAGTTCCGTCAGCTCTGAAGGCTGGGATCAATGGAAGTTGACGATGGGCCCTTTACTTCCTCACTTTAAGCTAAAGTGACTTTAACATTGGTACCGTATATACTTGTTTATAAGTCGAACTTTTAAGATGTGAAAATTGATTTTAAAAAAAATCGATCTCGACTTGTATACGAGAAAATGTAACACCCCTACTAAATTACCAGAAAAATAAAATAATTTGCTAAAGCAAGAAAAGTTACAGAGAAGAAGGAATTAACTGAGGATATTCAGTCCCATACAAGCATTGTGATATATACTTGTTGCTGTAGTGTACACAAATAAATGAAACCAAAGCAGAATTTGCATCACACACAACGCTTCTCACTTTCAATCAGTCCCGTAATGATTTCAACTCCAGCACACATTCAAGGTAAACAGCTCATATACCTTTCTGCCAATATTCCACTGTATGTTTTCTTGAGTTCCATGCACTGAGCTTAACTCAGCCTTGCTAAATATCTACATGTATGGTAATCGAGTTCAAATTTCCTGCAGTGATGCTGACTCCAGTGAAATTTGATTCAGCCTATTTTGCTTCTCTCTTCAAGCCTTCACAGAATAATTTATTATCAGACTTAGTCATTTAGTATCAGACTTAGGCAAGTTGTTTTTTAGAATAACTGGTTCTATTACAAAATCACAACAACAAATTGAACCAAACAATATCATACTGTTTTTCACAAATTTCAAGAAGCAATGTTGCATGCAATCTTTCTGCAGAAGCATCATGCGATCACGTGCGTGGCCAAGTGTGACCAAAATAGTTCTGATTGGCTGTTGAAAAGAAAATTAGCATTTGATTGGTCAAATCTATCTCTCACTTTCAATCCAGAAGTCGACAAAAATAAGCATGTTTCCTCGGACGTACAAAAGCAAGATTTCGATTCAAATGTTCACGCAGGTTGAATATAAAATAAACTTGAGAAACTAAATATGATTCATTTACTGCTTTACTGATAGTTGCCTATTTACTAGTGAAAATTACGGTACATTTTGATAAATTATGTCATCCAAGGCCCAGCGAATGAAATTATTCAGCAAAATTCAAATTGCAAGTTGTCAAGTTTGCTTCTGACAACTCTAACAATTCTGCAGCCAGCCATGAGTTTGGTGTTGATGAGAAGCTTGTTTGAGATTGGAGGAGGCAGATTGACAAATTTAATTCAATTCAAAAATGGGCTTCCACCTATATATGGGATTGACTTATACACAAGTATATATGGTATGTTCCATTAGTTCCGAAGGCTGGTATCAGTGGAAGTCGAGGGCACACCCTTTACTTTAAGGTAAATTGACTTTATTTAACGTCAGTAGTTCCATCAGTTCTGAAGGCCGGTATCAATAGCAGTTGACAGTACACCCTTTACCCTCTCATTACTCTGTTTTAAGGCTACTAGAAGTTCAAACATTCTACATGGAACAGAGAGAAGTCAAAGCAACCTTTGAAGTCAAAGGTTTAAACTGTGATTTCCTACTCCAATGGCTGTATACTTATGAAGTGAGGTATGCTTTGTTCTTACAAATACATTCTTGTGACACCGCAGGAAGCCCATACTCCATGTGTGTGTTTTTGCGCTTCCTGTGGTGTCATGGCGCCAAGCAAATATAAGAGAATGTATGGGCCAAAATCAACTTTGACGGTTTCTCAATGAATATTGAAATAAATGAAATTGTACTTGCCTCAAATGTAGTTGGTGTCCTTCTTGATCTCTGGTAGTGATTTCAAGCCTTTTGACGGGTTTTAGAGGGGGTTAAGGAAAGGAGAAAAGAAAAAGAGACAAGGATTCAGCCGAAGCAATGACTCTCACTCAAACTTTGCAAAATTCTCCAGCTTATCTGCATCCCTGAGCTTCAGGGCCCCACAACAGCAAAGAACGATAGTTGCACTTATATTAAAACCAGAAATCCCCAACATTACCTCACTCCTTGAACAATAAATCCAGCTGCAATTTTGAACAAGCTGACATTTTCTGGTCATTTGGCACCGCGGCAGGCAAATACTGTAACACTCAGAAACCGTTACTGCGCGGACAGCCTGGACCCAAGTCACGAGTTGTCATAAAACCCTCCCAAGGGCTGTCCCAACGGGCTGGATGTACGCACACAAGCAAAACTTGGCAGTGTACAGCTTCAGAAAACGAGCTTAGTACAAATTTACAATGATTACAAGTTGTGTTACTTACCATGTTTTTAGTTGGCAATAAAATGCAACCGAGATGTACTTCTTATTTTTCACGTTGTCCTTAAAATCCTCCCCAGAATATTTTCGCTTTAACGTCGACAGCATTTAAATTATTGCAAAAACTGAAAAGGCAGAACTTTCATTGAACCACTGCAGAAGCTGCTGTACTGGGAAAACTCCTCATTTCATTTGACTTTCAAATTCACTGGTCTGGTTTCCTGATTGGCTCGAAACAACAATGAGCGCAACACTGTTGACCTTTCCCCGGGGGAGTCAAGTTTTGCTTGTGTGCGTACATCCGGCCCATCAGGGCAGCCCTTGGGAAGGTTTTATGACAACTCATGACTTGGGTCCAGGCCGTCCACGCAGTAACAGTTTCTGAGTGTCACAGTATTTGCCTGCCGTGGTGCCAAATGACCAGAAAATGTAAGCTTGTTCGAAATTGCAGCTGGATTTATTGTTCAAGGAGCAAGGTAATGTTGGGGATTTCTGGTTTTAATATAAGTGCAACTATCGTTCTTTGCTGTTGTGGGGCCCCGAAGTTCAGGGATGCAGATAAGCTGGAGAAATTTGCGAAGTTTGAGCGAGAGTCATTGCTTCAGCTGAATCCTTGTCTCCTTCCTTGTCTCTTTTTCTTTTCCCCTTTCCTTAACCCCCTCTAAAACCCGTCAAAAGGCTTGAAATCGCTACCAGAGATCAAGAAGGACACCAACTACATTTGAGGCAAGTACAATTTCATTTATTTCAATATTCATTGAGAAACCGTCAAAGTCGATTTTAGCCCATACATTCTCTTATATTTGCTCAGCGCCATGACACCACAGGAAGCGCAAAAACACACACATGGAGTATGGGCTTCCTGTGGTGACACATTAGTTGTGCAATGAGCAGCAGAAACTTACCCTTCATCATTCACTTCCTCAAGATATGCTCCTCTTTCAATCAACAATGCAGCAAGTTCTACATGGCCACCGCAAGCAGCAAGGGTTAGGGGAGATTCAAAACTATCTGCTGGCATGTTCACCTACAAACAAACTCAAGTTATCAGCATTAGGGCTCATCACTATAATATAATACAAAGATTTTCATTGATGTGATACCAGCCACAGAGGAAAGATAATTAACTTAGGGCACTAAAGCCAGACCAAGTTAATTTTTCAAAGCACGGACCTGACCAATCCTATAAACAATAAAGATTAAAAACTTTCAAAGTCTTTAGTTTTAAAAATTTCTTAACAAAGTCGAAACTCTGCAGTTTATTAAAATATATATTTTCTAATGCAGTAAAACATAGCTTGCATTACAAACAGTTTACACCTTTGGTAAATATCTACATTATAAATCAACATGTCTGTCTGATCTGCAGGCCATCAAAAGTTCTTGTCAATTCTTTGGTTTTGCTCATGTCTCTATCTCCCATCTATTTTTCTCTAAAAAAGCTGTGTCACTGCATTTTAAAGTTTCTAAACAAAGTTGAAACTCTGCAGTTTATTCAAATATATGTTTTTTCACACTCAAAATAGTGCTTGGTCATTCTTCAGTTTTACTTGTGTCTGTATTATCACTGAAAATTGTGTTTCACTGCTGCATGACAGCTGACATTTCAATTTTGTTTTTTGGGATGGCTCTTAAATGCGTATATGTGCATGAGATATTTTTGGTTGATTGCATCTGTACCTTTCCACACTTTACATATCCCAACATTAAAGTCCCAGACACTGAATGAAAATACAAGAGATAATTTTATAAATATGCAGTACATGGGGCACTGTTCATTGATCATGTTCATCAACCATGTGAATTAAAACTGTTCATTGATCATGTTTATTGACCATGTGAATTAAAACTGTTCATTGATCATGTTTATTGACCATGTGAATTAAAACT
>JANRMR010196327.1:0-10241 GCA_025434825.1 Bergia sp. 'catenularis'
TAGTAGTAGTAGTAGTAGTAGTAGTAATAGTAGTAGTAGTAGTAGTAATAATAATAATAGTAGTAGTAGTAGTAGCAGTAATAGTAGTAATAGTAGTAGTAGTAGTAGTAGTAGTAGTAAAAGTAGTAAAAGTAGTACTAGGAGTAGTAGTAGCAGAGATAGTAGCAATATTATTATTATTATTATTATTATTATTACTATTATTATAAGTAGTAGTAGTAGTAGCAGCAGCAGCAGCAGTAGTAGTAATAGTAGTAGTAGTATTAGTAGTGGTAGTAGAAGAAGTAGCAGCAGTAGTAGTAAAGGTATATGTAAATATGAGCTTTATTTAAACGTGTTCTTTTTACAGAAATTGCTAAAGCTATTAAACTGGAACTAAACCTAAGGGTCATATAAAAGAAATTCAGTATAGCGAGATAATTTATCGGCCCTTGCGTGCTAGGAACGTCTGACTGAATTGATCATATGGCACCATCCAAGAAAACCACGCGCGCACAAAATGGTCTCAAAATGGCCGCCATTTTAAATTTCAGGTGTTGGTTTTAAAACAGTTCTAAATACTATCAAAACTACATTTATCAGTAGAAGTTGTAGATGAGCTGAAACTCAACTTCTTTGTTTAATGTAATTACTAGAACTTGTCTGTTTAATATTACATTTTACGGAATTCGTATCTTTAGCAAAACGAGAAAACAACAGAAATCGTTACAAACCTCGCAGTGCGTTCTGGAATGGTGCCTTTCGGGCATACCTGAAAACGTGCGCTGATTGGCTAACTCCAAGCACGCGATAAATGTTCGATCACCTGGTGGTTTATCGTGTTCTGTTACAAATTCTTCGGTCTGTTTGGTTCTCTGGCCGTTCTATATTTAATGAGATCATGAACTGACGTTTTCTAAGAGTTTATCATAAGAAGGTAACTGAGTGGAGACACATAACATACGCGCTATGTTTTATTCCATTCACATTAACAAACATGGCTCCCGTACTTTAAAAAACTCAATGACAATTCAAACAGCATTGATGTTTGGAAGACTCCAGTTCACACTAGTTAGATAATGTACCTTAGAAGGAAATTCCATTCTTAATAAAGACTTTTCTAAACAAACTATTATGTGAAGCATCTAAAAACGTAGAAGAGAAAGCAACAGGAATGCATGAGTTAAAGACGATATGATTAAAGCAAGAAATTACATTGTTTTGTTAACGCTTTTAGATTGGTACCGTATTCAGACAATTACAACATCAAGTCATATAAAAATAAAATACTTTCTAATGAATACTCCCCAAAAGGCACTTTTCATTGCCTCGTTATAAACAAGAAATAGCAATTAAATATAACTTATTAGAGTGGCAGGGAGACTGGCCAGAAGGCTATATACACCAACGTGGCCGGCGACCAGAAGACACAAATTCGGGACTTCCGGGTTGTGATTTAGCGCTTTAAACCACCCGGCCACGCTGCCTTCCTGCATATGTTGTCAGGACCATTAAACGTCCTATTTATAAATCGTACAATAAGAATCTGCGATATTAAACTCTTAAAACTCCTTAGAAAACGATAAAGTTTCGACAAGTTGCTGAACGTCATTTCTTGTCAGGGGTTGAGTTGAGTTGAAATTATATAATTATATCATACTCTGCCAATGTTAATCGCAATCCAGTTATGGAGTTAAATAACTCGAACACTAACGTTCTATATTTACAAATATGTTAATATTTTATCTGAATCACCAATGAACTATCAAAACCATTGGTATGCATTGATAATTGGAGAATCTGAACGCGGGTTGACTTTTTTCATATGATATAAATTTGTAGCGTCAAAAGAGACACACTAACGTGTGACATTTTATCGATGTCACGCTATCTTGGATACAGTTACCAAGTGAGCATTTTATACAGTGATCAATACGCTGCTCCATCCCAAATAGCACTAGCTGAGCCAATACTGGTCCAAGCTTTGCTCCTGAGGGCGAAACATAAAGTGCCGAACAGAACACATTATTTATGTTTAAACAAAAATATTTCTGACAAACTAAATAGTTCAACCGCAATCTTCTACATTGTTTCAAACAAACACGTATTTTTTCCAAAGCACGTATACCTTAAGTGTTCATTTCGTGAAGAAAGGCGATTGTATGCATTTTTAAGTTTAAATTTATTTGTGTTTAAGATAACTATTTTGATGCTATTTCTCGAACCAACAATTTGAACCTGAAAATCGTTATCAATGGTTCATACTTTGTCAATTTATTTCACAACCTCAAAATAATTATTTCCCATAAAAGGGTATGTCTTTCAACATACAGAAAACGCAATTACAATTAAATTTTAACTGCGAAATGATATCCCGTATGTCAGACTACGGTGACAAATCTTGCGACAGTACTGACTAAGATCCAATAATGAAAACAACAGCAACCATCTTTCTTCGTTTGCACTCAGAAGTAGAATTAGGTAATGTACATATTGACTCGTGCTAGATATATGGATTATAAAATCTGTTAAGAACTAAGATTAACTTTCATGACACATAGTTTTGTCAAGGAGTAGTTTTTCATAAACACTTAAGAACAATCAGTAAAACGGAATAACGATATACGCTTTGGTTCACACACCGTGAAAACTTGATCAAATTTAGATAACCACGACAAAAGGCATTTTCGCACTCACGAACATTCAAAAATGGAAAGAAAGCGAAAGGAAGAACTTTCTCTGGTCGTACTCAATCTTTTACACAAAAGCCAGTGTTCCACTTGTTTTTCGCCAGTATGGACATCTTAGACCTAAATACGAAAAACATTCTAAATTCATTTTGATAGGTATTTGACTTCAAGGTCTAATGGTCATGTACAGCGTTCTTGCTATCTCTTTTCGCGTATTGTGGGACACGCTTGGACATGTTTGCAACGTAGCTAACTAAACCCCTCACAACATGTAACTACATTCAGACAGATGCACCAGTCGTGTGAATCTTTGTGTGCGAGATTTTGCTCAATTTCTGGTTTAATTACCAATTAAGATCATTGTTTCAAAGAATTACCAGTTCTAAAACAGTTTCTTGATGTCAGAAAAAAACAACGTGCGGCATCGACTTCCTGCCACTGATGATAAACAAAACCTTTCAGAATCTATCGTGGATCTATTTTGAGAAGGACCCTTGAACTTAGCCACTATTAAAGATAATGCGACCAACATAAAAGCAAGCTTTTATCATTATTTTAATGACCACAACAACACCCTAAATTGAACTTACAGACTTAATTACAAACTTCCTTGCCGTATATTTTTCTCAGAAGAAAACAGGTAGTTGGTGATGTTTTTTTAAATAAACGGTCATCCTTTATTGGCTTCATGAGCCAGTATTATATTGTAGAAAAAAGTTAGCAGGAAATACGGAAAATTCACAGCTATAGATAATGGGTTTCCTTACGTCAAGGGGTCATACCGCAGCACTTATGGGTGGATTCCACGATATGGAAAACTTTTATTGGGCACAGGATGTGTTAGCTTAGATTGACCTTTGTTGAACTTGGAACAACAAGTTGCAAACGTCTCCATACAGTCGGGAACGGCTACTCAAGAGTCACAAGACTCGTTTCGAGTTCCTTGAAGTCGTCAATAATGACTAATTAAGCCTAATTAGCTCTGAAATGGTCCGTTATATGCTCGGACCGGTTTGTAAGGAATAAGAGTAAATAATGCCAACCGATATCTTTAATCTTTACTTTAATAAATGAGTTTGTCTTGCATTGTTCATTTACCACAGCCGTCCACCTATTGTTTGCATTGATAAACTTGCTTTGTCATAGGTGTGTGCTAAATATTGCATCGTAACAGCAGATTTTCGATGAGTGCCAAATAGTTGGGCTATTGTCATGATTTAATTGCAATATTTGGTGGTGAACATCAAAATATTCCTATTTGAGTTTGTAACTTCAAAATGCTTCCTCGGTAAGTTGAAAGTTAGCTGAGTGAAAATAGGGGTCGCCTTTTATGTAATCGGTGTTTGGTTAATAACTTTTATTTTTCTTTCGATCTTATCAAACTAGATATAAAACAAGTGCATTCGTGGGAGGTAAACATATTTTCTAGAACCATTGTCTGCATATTTTATACAGCTCTTAAAAGCATATATGAAATTAGGTTTTAAGGTTCGCTAAGGTGGTTTATGAGCAATTCTGTGAAGGAGAAAAGGAAGTCTTGAATAAGAATAAGCTTGCAAAAGAAAACAGCGATGTTAGATTGTTACCATGAACGCCTGACAAGAGTTAGTTTTGCTGCAATTGGAGTACAAAAGATGGATACAATTGTACAATGGAGAATCTTTACTGATCTCTATGTGAAAGACATTCTGATAACATATCCGACTTAGGATTGCTACTCGTTCAAGAGTTTAAACATTACTTCCTCTTGTCCATTTCTTGTTTAACTTCCTTTATTTCTTGATCCTGAGCCAAACAATTGCGTGGGAAAATTATCGAAATCGAAAATGAATTGTTGCTAATATATCTCAAGAAAACCGAAACAAGCTCAACAATACACTTGTTCGTTTTTTAGTCCGCTTAAAGTGCATTGGATGAAACGATATGAAACAGCAATAAAAAAGTTCAGAGAGCTCAATACGACAATACGTGTTTAGTTCGTATTTCCTCCATATACTGGAGCCTTCATGTGTTAGAAATCATAAGCTACCTTATCTAGAAGAGGAATAAAATTAACATTACCTTCGAACTCTAACTTCTGGGAGTCCATATTTGGGGTCTTCATGTTTTATATTCAATAATAGGTTTGAAATGTGCATGAACTCTCGAGTGTTACTATTCTGACTTCGACTTGCAATTCAAGCACTTAATCAATAAAAATTTTGGTCAGTTACATATAGACCTCAGTTTAGAAGGAACATTTTACGATTTCATGTGTGTTACAGTTAAAAAGACGTGGGGCCATACAGTATTGTTCGTGTTCAAGGCGAAATAACTATACGGATTGTGAAAAGATTCGTTGGCAATTGCCATCTGTTGCGAAACTTAATATCAAAAACAACTTACTTTGATCACGGAGACACTATCAACAGTAGAGAATATTGTGTAAATACTTTCAGCACTTCCAAGGAGATATCTCTAAAACTGTCTATTTGCCCAACACTATGTGTCCTTTCATTCTTTGTTTTCTCAACTGCTCAAAAGCTAAGATGGACACGTCAGTTTCAAAATCGATGAGAAGTCCTATTTTGTAAAAAGTTTTCACAGAATTCGCAGCTATTTACTCCCGATTTTATATGGCCTTGTATGATTGTTCATTCTGATATTCTAGTTAGTCTCACTTTTACCCACATACATATATATATGTGTATGGATTAAATGCGATATGTGTGCAAAGATGTTATTAACAAACTGTACTAGTAACTCAATTAGTGTACAGAGAATGAAGAGAAGGGGACGTATAAAGAAAGTTTAATGTTTTTAGTTTAAACAACAATTTTACAAAAAGTATCCTTATTTTATTGGAAATTCAAAAGACTTATTAAATTCTGTTTCAATTTTTAGAAGTAATAATAGGAATTTGCTTTAATACGCAGATGAAATAGTTTATCTGATTTATACATTTCTCTAAGAGAAACTGTGTTGTTCTTAGCATTCAGTAAGGTGTCTTGTAAATGTAACGAATATATAATGTGCACATGATCAACCATTTTGCTGCGCGGAAAGTTTCATAGCAAAAATTCCTTTCCTTTGGCTTTGGTAGTTAAACTTGTTAAATAGTAAAAAATCATCATATGTCAGATCTTCTGCACAGCCATGTTTTAGAGCGTTTACCACTTCCAGTTGGAGAATTTGTTTTCCCAAATCTCGGACGTTCTGTGCAATATATTTGTTAAACAACTGTTAGATATCCATTATTACACCAAATATTAACCAGCGTATAAGTGAATCCTACAAGTAACAGATTCACAATATATCAAGTACTCAACATGTAACACATAACAAATAATGAGATAATATTACAACATACACTGTAAAAGGAAGCAAAACAGAAATGAAATGATACTTTGAAACTAGCATGCTCTTCAGTATTATTTGAATATTAGTCATCGAGTTTCTTTCCTTTGAAAATGTTTTTTATCATAAAATAAATCTTGGTTCAATGAAATACATTGAGAACAACAAAATATTTACAGTGCAGTCTATTCACTGTTAAATGCTACACAACATTTCTTGTTTTACTATTTATCTTGGGCCTCTCGATATTTTTACAAGAAAGCCACGATATTGTCAATGACTTATGTTATATTTTCTACCTTGTTTATGTTTTTGAATTGTTTCGTAAAGGATCTAGATACCCTAGATACGCTTTCATATTACTATTCAAATTTTAAAGATGAGTTTAAAGTATTTATCTTTAAATGTGTCATGAAAAAGTTGTTTCCGTTAATTCCATAACTATACATTAACTTTACATAAGATGTCAATTAATGCGATGATAACCATACTGACATAAAGTAGTCTGTAAAATGATCCAAACGTTTTTTTTTTCTTTTCTAACACAGATTTAAAATTTTGGAAATTTGACAATATCCACTTCTTGCCCTTTATCTTTCTTTAATAGCAATAGTTATTTTGGTTTCTACTCTGATCTATACCTTAGCTAGATAGCTTCCAATTAATGAAAAAGTGGATGGTTCGTAAAATATTAGAGCACTAAACTACTCGTACTTTGTTGTTTTCAAATCTTTAAATTAACTTTTATCTAACCAAGGTAACAGTTTTGTTCCTGTAAAATGATATTAACTTTTAATACCTCTAAGCAAGCTAGCTTTTTCTTCATTTGAAAAGCACTTTATCCATGCAATTGCATCTACAAAATTGAATATGTTAATAGTTAAACAAAGTAGATCGAAGCTCCTATTTTCAAATATTTAAAAATAGCTTGAAAATGCCTATCTTAGCTAACGATGTAGTTTCTTCTCTGCCTATGCTTTGTATTGATTTCAGTGTTCATCCTACTCCAAAGATTGTCCTTGTAGTCTAAATATTTACGTTGTTTGATCTTCTTTTTCAGTTTCAAACTCTATAAAAGGGCTTGGTTTAACGTTGTACAAAAAGACAATCTATGTTTCTGTGTTCTTATGATGACTGTTTCATTATCGAGAAGAAGATCTTTTTAACTTCATACTGCGAGGGGTACAATACAATCTAATATTAAATAAAAGCAAATTACAATTTGTTCTCGTTCATGGTTCTAAGCAAAACAATGCACTAAAGGAAGAGAGAACTAGTATCAGTAGGCAAATAAGAAAGGGAGAAAGGGTTGGTACATTTGATGCTTCACATTAATTACAAGTAGTAGGTAGTTACTGTTTGCAGCCATGTCATTTAGTTATAGCACTTTTCGCAAAAAGTATCTAAAGCTCCTCTCCTTTTGGTTATGCTCAATTCCATCTCAATTTCCGATGTACGTTGGAGATGTGAAAGAAAACTGAAAAGGCGAGTTTTTATTTTTCTTCTACGACATAAATATATGACTTATTTTCCAATTATGATTAAGCGATTAACCAGCTTAAAGTGTTAGTGATCTTTAACACTGAATAGAATATTGATATCGGTGAGGGTTTCCAACTTTATTGCGAAGTTTTCAAGCCATTTTTAAAAATTTTCTTTCCAAAATACAATTAAATATGCACATTTACACATAAACAGTTCAAGAGGTTCATTAAACAGTTTGCGGAACGTGCATTTGTGAGTGTCAGATATCGAGCAGAGGATGCCAAAACTTCTATTTACAATTCAACAGCAGTGGTCAGGAATTTCACGTGGAAAACGCTTTGTTGGAATGACTGAATATGACTGATTAGCAGTTAAAATATGAGTTTGTTTTAACAAAATATTAGCAAGAATTAGTCGAAAACCAAACGTGTAACAAACATGATATATCGATAGCTTGATGGCACTGTAGCCAACTAATTTGTTGGAGAGTTTTTTAATAAATAGATGCTCCATTGTCAACGTTGATGTCTAGGTTATTCAACCAGAACCTCCATCAACTTGCGTAAACAGTTGCCGAGCTGAAAGTCACGCTAGCTTGTAGAGTGTCGAAGATTAAACTTAGAAATACGTCGTGAAACATCATCTATAGTGTCTCGCATTGTAAAAGGGTTTGCCTCTACTCCTTTCATCTTACTTCATATAATTGATATATTTTTAAAATAGACGCTCTTCCCCCAAGACTTTTTGTATTTCTTGAAAGAGATTAGATTGCACGGTATTTTGTTTACTGTTATCCTTTTCAAATACTCTTAAGTTTGGGTCTTTGTTGTTTTGCATAGACATTTCTAGAGGGCGAAAGCTGCTTTCTTCTGCCAAGCGGCGCAATATAACAAAACGATTCTTTTCAGCTGCACGCACGAAGTAATTTTCCAAACGCCTACTTTAAACAACCAACAACAAGTGTTTCGAAGTGACACATACTTTATTTCAATCGCTGTTTTAACGCCTCTTGTTTCAATGAAATAAAAATATGTTTATACATATTAACACATGTGGCTGTTCACAACAAAGCATCCATTAAAGATAACATCGTTCAGTTTGTTGTCCAAATATAGTTTTTATTTCACACCTTTCGTGCACTGCCTGCTACAACTGCGCATGCACAAGTAATGTACACGCACGCACAGACACAAACACGCACAAAACTATGCCCACGCCCTTAAACCACAATTCCGCCCACACTTCCAATGGCAAACACAAACAAACGTGAAAACACATAACCACAATTAAAAAAACAGGAGTTCAAGGTGGATGATTTACTCAAGCAAAGTTAGCATCTATATGAAGGATTTTTTTGTCTTACATCTTTTGCATTATTTCATTTCTTTACTGCTTTTACACGAGAACTAAACCTGCATTTACAACTGACTAGAAAGATTTACGATCAATTAATACGATCCTTTTTGCATGCTCTTAGTTGCATGGTCAATGAAATTTATGGGGTTGAGCTTAGCTGAGCTGAAGACGTGATTTAAACATGTTCAAACTGTCCCCTCGAGAGGAAGAAGAAGTGGTGAAGTTGTTCCCTAAGCGGTGAAAATCTAACAAGGATCTATTTGACAGAAAAAATCATGAACAAACGAAAAGGATCATTATAGTTGTTTGTAAGTCTTTTAGGCTTCCCCAGTGGATTATTAAAGAGCTGCCTCTTTCCACCCCTGATAATGCCATTTATGAGCAACATAACACTGCTAATCATATACATGAAAAACATACTTGATTCTGATTGGCTAAGAGCAGCGCAATTACTTTGTAATTCTGTGCAAAATGTGTATTACAATTACAATTACAAAAATGTGTATTACAATTGCAATTACAACTACAAAAAATAATACAATCTCCATGGCCCAGAGACAATGCTATTCAAAATAAACCAATCACGCACGACAAGAAAGTGGTGTGATCTGACGTGCTATGCAGGGTGTGACAACAAACCTGATCGTCCCGAGTTCAATTCTTGCTTGGCGCACTCGATTTTTCCCCTCACTATAACAATGTTTCCCAAACGGGGCAAAATGTCTTTTCTGATTTTTGTTCCACCTTCTTCAATGTTGAAAAAACTAAAAGATATTAAGATAAAAGAAGTTTTTGATATTTTGGACGAGAAATTAATGTTTTGCAACTAAAACAAACTTGATCGTCCCAAGTTGGATTCTGGCTCAGCCAATTCGATTATTTTCTTTCCTAAAAAAATATTTCCCAAACCGGGGACAAATGTATTTCCTAATATTTTTTACCGTTATTGTTTAGTTCTTTGGTGTTGGATACTGAAAGGCATTAAAATGAAAGAAATTTGGATGTTTTGCAACTCGCTTGCTGTGGCCGCAAAGCCCACAGTCGCGAAGCTGTTAACTGTAAATTTGTACGAATTCGTTTACAATTTTTTCATTTATATGATTAACAAGTAATCAAACGTTTTTCTCATTCAATTTGGAATTAATTTGCACTTGTGAGTTTTTCATAAAGCTCAAATTGCAGTCGCCAAAGCGGCTCGTGCAATTTGAACGATGAAAAACTTCACTCGTGCAAATTAATTCCAAATTGAACTCGAAATCGTATGATTTCTGCTACTAAAAGCCCGCAGTAAATTTCAGATGTGTATGCCACCCGGAAACTTCCCAAAGAAATTCGAAAAGCTCATCCTCACATCCTTACTCAGTTTTGCAGGAAAAATGAAAAAAAAAAAAAAAA
>JANRMR010196338.1:0-10241 GCA_025434825.1 Bergia sp. 'catenularis'
AAGGGGGGTCGCCATGTCGCCCATCTACATTTCAAGACTGAGTGTGTTACAGTTTCGGGACCTTCCTATGTCTCTGTCAGTATTTTATTAGAGAAGTTTGTCATTTGTCATTAGTTCACGGCTCTCATGTTGCCATTTCAAGGCTGTGTTGCTTGTTGGAATTTACCCCTTCACACGGCCCCAGTTATTTGAAAGTGGGTTAAATTTAACTAGGGTTATGCAAAACTTTTAATTTGAATTTCTTTTACCTTGAACACTATATCTCCAGGGAGAACTCCCATACTAACAGGGGTTTGGGTGCTTGTCAAATATATCTTAGGGGTTGAACTCTCAGGTTTTGGTTCTGCTCAGTCGGTGTTCAAAGTAGAAAACTTACATAAATCTACAAACAGCATGGTACCTTTTAGGGGGCCACAGTCAATTAAATGGCATTTCACAAGTCAGAGCAAGCGACAGTGACTAAAAACTGGTAAGTGAAGATTTATGAAAATGCTTCCCCAAACAACTGTTTGATGCTTACATCTTTAGTGCTACTAAATCCAAACACAGTCACATAAATCAGCAATGATAGCCCAAATCATTTTACAAGGAATTTAACCTGATTATGGTTAAAATTTTGACCTATGGTTCTAAGGAGTTTAACTCAATTGTGGTTTAGAGCTTTAACCTGGAGGGGCTGGGTTTGCATTATGCAGCTTCTGAAAAATTGCCCTGGAGGTAAAAGAAATTTTGAAAGTGGCACCAACCTGAATTTTAAAAATGTGACAACTAGAACACAAGTACTACCTACCTTTGTCGCCTGTTCTGGTGTATATTCTTGGTCCTGGTTTGTCTGAACTACTACAAAAATTATGAAGGAAAAAATCCAGTAAAATCTATCACAGGGAGGCTCCAGAGAGGGATGAGCCAGGGTGACCATTTTTTAAAATTATAGAGTTACTGAGAAAGAATCTCTTGTCATATTGAGCCACTAGTCAACCCCTCCCCCCCTCCCACACACACACTTTCAAAAAAAACAGTGCAATTCAGGTACGGTACTATACTGAACAAAAAATGTTTTATTAAATATAGTTCTAATATGTCGTGATAGTTGATATGTAGTGGGTGTTTATATGTATGCGTAAAACTGATTAAGAAACTTCTGGATTGGCAGAACATGGGCTTCGCTAGTGTCAAATTTATAAATGGTGTTGCCATTAATACGAATCAACCCCCATTTCTGGTGATTTCCTAACTCAGTGGCTCTATTTCAATATAATTAAATTTAATCTCGAATTTTGAGAAACTCCACTTTTATACACGTTCCTTTCAAATACTACACATCAAGGTCGTTGGTCATAATGAATTGTTCCTTACCTTGATGATAAACTTCTTAGGAAGTTCGATCCGATAGCCGAAATGGGTGAAAATGAAATTCGGATAGATCTCACCACTACGGCAGCCATTTTGAAACATGGAGTAGCAAAATACTTCGTATTGTCCAAGACATGTTGTCCCAGTTTTCGCGGTTTGATTATGAATGGTAGATTTTTATTTCCTTTGTTGTTTTTAAAATATCGAATTAATACATTTGTTTTTAATTTCCTTTATAGCAAACAAATCTAGGTCGCTGGGCAGCTACTCATCTACCCCTCCCTTACTTAGGGTTAAGATTGGGGTTAGGGTTTTGTTTAGGGGACGGGTGGGTGAGTCGCTGCCTAGAACCGAGATTTATCCTCGTTTCCAAGTTTATCCTGGCGTACATGTTTTCTCCGCTCTTATCAGCCCTGCGCTCTGATGGAAGGACTCGGTGTTTGGAATGTTTGTATTGTTGGCCAAATTTCAGTTATTAAACAATATTTATTGCAAAGTAAATCGTGCATTCCCTGGCACGGTACGGGAACTTTAGACTAAAATTATTAACCGAGGGATGGGCACTTTGACTCGAATTTCACTTTCAGATAAAGGCCCCATCCTCGGCCTTTACTAACGCTGATAGGCGCATAAACCGCCACGTGGAATTTGTGAAGATATTTTTGCAAGCACAAGCTTCCTGAGGAATATTGTGAACAGCAGTATTTGTGGGAAAGATTTGCGAGCATGCAAAATAGTGTTATCTTTTCACGAGCATGCACAATTCAGCAGCAGTTAAGAAAACAATGTGAGTACGGCTCGACCCGGTGTGGGGAGAAGGGAAAGTGGAAACACTCAACTGCAAACAATTTAAGCACGATCCATTCTTTAAATGTTGCAGATATGGTGCGCAATTTCGAGGACGACTGAAACATATTACAGTTTAGAGTGCTGAAGCAAATTTGTTGTTGGCACGTAGGATAAACTAATTATTAACAAACGTGATAACAACAGCGCCATTTGCTGAAAGGGTTTTCTTTGTGAAATTAAATTGTCTCGGCCCGTTTGTTCAAAAGTGGGTTAAATTTAACCCAGGATAAGGTAAAAGCTTAACTTAAATTTCTTTATCCAGTAACACGTAGTATGATCTTGTAAATGCCTGTTAAAACACTTGGGGGGAAACCCAGTTACATAAGCCCAGGATGTCCACCCAAATCAGTCCATAAAGAAAAGAACTCAATCGTGGGTTAACATTTTAACCCTCAGTTACCGCCCTTGCCAGCTGAACAACCGGGGCTCATTGCGATTGGCTGATTTCTGGTGACGTCATTGCCGATATCTGACTCGTTAAAAAAGCTCTTTCACGGCTTTGCGCATGCTCTGGAATTTTATGACAAAAAAACTGTTTCAAGCCAAAATATCTATCAATGGTAACTGTTTAGATAGACCCTATTCAAAAATGTTGGCTATTTTAATATTCTTTTGTCTGTATTTAAATTTGCCCTACAAGCCTCGTTCTTTAGTCAAAAAATCAAAAGAATATATTAACCTGAACGAGGCTAGCAGGGCTAATTTAAATACAGACAAAAGAATATTAAAATAGCCGCCATTTTTGAATAGGGTCTATACTAATCAAGTTTTTCAAGATTTAAATGCCACGGATGGTTTGTTTTAGGCGGCGATTAAGTTGGATTGTTGTCATCACTTTTTATGTTCCGGGCCGTAGTCAATTGCTCTAAAATGCATAAAACCTTGACAGAAGTGATTGAACCTTGGCGATTAAGTGGATAAAAACATTTTCTTTAATAACCTTTTGCATGAACAACGTTAAAATGCAACTTCCGAAGAAGAAAAAATCCATCAATTCAGCTGTGAAAGAGACCCTTTAAACAGGTCCTCAAGCATCAAACAAAATGAATTCAACATTTTTGGTACAGTACGGATAAAAAGTAGCCCCGTGTCTTTTTTACATGTGCTCGGCGAGCTCAAGTAAATTATGCCAGCATAATTTTGAGCATAATAGCCCTGTTTGGGCAGCGGGAATAATGCGGGCAAAACAAACAATTTTTCGAACATAATTTTGCCACTGGAGCATATTAATTTGAGCATAATTTATAAAGAAACTCGGGTGTATGCCTGAATTACATAATCATAGAGTCAAATCCCCAAAACACAAACTGAAATATATCTGTGCATTAAAGAGACCAGGATTAAACTGCACAAGAAATACGAATTTGTGTTTGAAAGTGCTTCCTGTTGTTCATTGGTGTCATCATACTAAGTGTTTAAGAGTCAAAGGCAAAGCACAGCTAACATACTGAAAAAACGACTGAAAAATAAACTTTTCCAGCTGGTAAAGTCAAGATATCACTGGGCATAATACGAGCATGATAGCCGCATGCTCGAGCACAATTTGGAGTATAATGAGTAATATTACGAGCATTACCGGCAGGAATAATAAGCCATTTTATAAGCAAAATTTACTCAGGCCTATTGCTCGGACTACCTAAATAGAGTCTGAGTAGGGATAAAATTGTTACAGGTATCACTTGCATCTGTGCTGTACCAAAAATCCAGTGCAGTGTAAATAGAGTTTTTAAGTCTTAAAAGTCGGTGACCAAACCAAGCACAGCTAAACGTAAGTTTGAAGGTTAAAAACTTACACTGGCTTGCATCGAATTGCGAGCAGTTTCACCAAGGTTAAACGTGAACGGAAGTTAAACGTGAACGGAAAAGTTAAACGTGAACGGAAAAGTTAAACGTGAATGGGAAGGTTAAACGTGAACGGAAAAGTTAAACGTGAACGGGAAGGTTAAACGTGAACGGGAAGCCAAAACGCGAGAACTTGAAGAGAAAGGACACAACGCATAAACAAATATCAAATAGACTTTATTTTCCTATTAGGTGGCGTTGTTTGACAATCAAACATTGAAGGCGAATGACTTATCAAGTTTATGTTTGGTTTGAAAACCACATCGTCACAAAAATTAACAAAAAACTATACCAGTTACGCTTTATAATATAATTACCTAATGAGACTAGAATTCCAACAATCTCTCAGCTAAGCCTTTTTTTTATTACCAATCCCGAGTTATCTGCGACTATGGTATAAAAACAAAGTACAAACTTCTGCCTTCTTCTTTTGTTGAACAGGGTCAGAATGAGCTAAATACCTGAATTTGTATTATTGAATAACAGCGCGGATTTCGCACCATACGTAAGTAAATTCTAAGACTGTGTTTCATTCTAATGTGCATGCGCTAGCTACATCTGTCCGTAGGGAAAGCCGACCTGACCGGGATACGGCTGCTGCATACCCATGGGTGCCATACCTCCTGGGGCCATTCCCCCGGGAGGCATTCCCCCGCTCATCATGTTCGGTACCACGCCGGGTCCGGCTGTGATCATCAGCTGATCTTGCCCTACAGGGTAAAAAAGAGCAAAAATATTGGAATGTTGCACGAACAGGTTTGCTCAATCCACATACGCGCAGAGAGGGAGAGGACACACACACACACACAGTTCCAATCCTTAACTCAATATGAAATTTATTCAAAGCCTTTTTGAGGAATTTCCAGGACATTTTCTAGCAGATTCAAGGAACTTAAACTCTTTTTGTGTGTTTTCATTTTTTAATTTTCAAAATTTTTCAACAGTTAATCTTCTGATAGTACTGCCGGCAACTAATTCAAAGAATATCGAGTCTCGACTGGTGAAAACTTTGCACAGAAACAAATGAGTCACACATCAAGATACACTGAGCAGCGAGTCACACTACACCAAGTCGCTAGCAACTGTTGGTAAGATGACCCAGAGATACGAGATAGGAAGAAAATCCATCTTATTGCCTCGCACGACAACAAAATGTACGAAATGATGTATTGTAACACATTACATGAATCGTGACAAAACGTACCCAACACGAGAGGCTGTTCTTGTTTATTCTCCTCCTGATCCTTTCTCTCTGCTTCAGAAACAGCCAACTTGTTGACCTGTGATCAGAGTGCAAACTTAAGGTCAGTATTTTATAACGTCCAAGGCGTAATACAAAGACACGAACGGCTTATATATATATTTTGTTTATTCACAAAAACTAGAATAAAGAATTAAACAAAAAATAAAGTCACTTTCAAGCAAATGCCCATATTACAATACTTCAAACGTAGTCCACAGAGCCAAAACAAAAAGCTCAACTTACAAAAAATTCATTGTTCTGTTCTTGTCGATCCTTTGATAATCAGCGTCTGACTGAGTGACTGACCAGTGACCGACAATTAATATTAATATTAATAATAATAACAACGATGATGGATAATGACAATGATAGTGATGATGATGATGATGATGATGACAACTATCACTCCAAGTATATGAAGTAGAAGTAGAAATTACAGGCAGTCGCATTGATTTGATCTAAGCTTGGACAAGCAACCTTGTGTTAACCCTTTCAGCCCCAAACACGACATATGACGTGTTGCTAAATTCTCCTAAACTGTATCCATACTTTCCTTTTAAACATGTTGGGAGAATTTTGCTTTCCATATTAGATAGGTTGCTATGTGTGATCAATACCTTTATTCTCACAACTGAACACCTTAAATTTGTTTTAATATTGTAAGGAGAAAATGAATGTTGATAAACTGGCTGGGGCTGAAAGGGTTAAAATGTTTGGAATTTTCTAGAAGTGGCTGTAATTTGTACTCTTCTTGCGACTGCTTCCCTCACCTTGCCAGTGTACTCTTTGAGTACTTGGATCATGTAAGGCATAGCGAAGTCCAGGAGGTTGTGTCTCCACGCCACCTCCAGCACGACGTCAGGTTCCAGTAGGTCATAACACATGAACAGACAGGCAGCAAAACACTCGTGTTTGCCAATCTCGAGGAACCACTGGATAAGATCTTCCGCGGTGTCTTTGTTACGGGATTCAGCTGCGTACAGCATGGCATCCTGTGTTTAGGATGAGACGCTTTATTTCAGTACCTGTGGCTCAGTTGTGAAACCATATATTATTCCCAGCCAAAAGTCCTTGAATACCCTTAGCAAAAACTCCAGTGTCTGTGGCTAAGTTATGAATCCATATATTGCTTTAATGATTGGTGTAATAGTTGTTTATTTCCACTTGTATAATTTAACTTTTTAAGAGGCACGAAAGTAATAAAGTAGGGGGTGCAATATATAAATTTTCATTTCTCTTCATGTATATCTTCCACAAACCGTACTTTTTCAAAACTTTCTCAAGACTGAAACAAATACAAGTCCCTTTAAAAGGATCCAATAAAACGGATCATTTTAAATACTGTTAAATAAGCAAACTGGTTAATGAAACTCGGACAGTTTCTTTGCTATATGTTTCTGTTCTCTGTCTCTTTTGTTCGTTGGCAATAACCGTTCCACTTTCCGACTTTGGCGTTTGCTCTCTAACCGTAAATTTCATTTTTGAATACAGTTAAAATTACAAACTTTTTTCTTCAAATGCGAAAATGTTTGGAATTTTTTTTGGCGTGACTATTTCTTGTTCGTTCTATTCTTGTGAGTTGCGTAAAAAATCGAAAAAAAAAATTCATCGAAACTATCAAGCCGAACAGGATGTCGTAATTTTATGAATCTTCCAGGAAAAGCAAAACAAAGAAAGAAAGTAATACGTAGAAAACACCTTACCGACAACACGAAAGATAAAAAGAAAGGAGACACAAAAGTGTGAGATGGCTGTGCAAAAAGGCAAACAGGAAACTGACGAATGGACAATCAACAGAACAAAAGAGCAAGGACGATTGACATCAACAAGTAAAGAAATACGATCAATCAGTTCTGAGGTTGATACGAACCTTGTAGAGTTTGTCTCTCTTACACAGCTCCACAGACTGCTGCCAGCGATTGTTTCCTTTGTACAGATAAGCAGCTATTCGCCTGAACTCGATCAGCTCGTGTTTTTCAAGACGCTGAGCCAACGCGATGTTGTCAAAATTATCAAAAGCATCAATAGAAGCACGGAGGCCATTGTAGTCTTCTTCTTCTATCTGCAGATCATTCAGCGCCTCATTGATGGCTTTGTTGTTGTGGCTCTGGACAGAGCGCAGGTATGGCTTCACCATTGGCAAGTGAGCAACCTTGGTAAAGAATCCCACTGCTCGGGTGTGGTCCATCCTAGGTGTGAGCACGATCAGTAAGTCGCAAATTAACATGGGGTGAAACTCGAGATAGAAGTTCAGGGCACGGTAGTAAAGCTCGATGTTGGCCACTTTACAGATGACGTCCTTGAACAAGGCTTCTTTCCATGCGACGGTGGGGTGGGTCATCATTGTCTGCACAGCGTTGTCGTACTCCTCATACTTTTCGTACAAGAACACTAACTCTGACCACAGGTGGGCCTGCTCGGCAGCTCGGAGAACCTGCAAGAAGAAATCCATTTATTTATACAAGAGTATTTCGTATGCGCATTCTCAGAAGTGTTGTTACAGTATGAGTAGCAGGTCAGGGCATTTTAGTATCAGCCTTCTTAACAAAGTTTAGCATGACTACCGGTACAGATATTTCCATAGACTAGCAAAAACGGCAAAAACTACAGCAAATCTACATTAGATACTGCAAATATTTCAAGGAAGATTACAAAGGGTTACAACTGCAAGTGCTAAGACGAATTCAAATAAGACAAAAGAACTAAACAATTACTATTACTATAAATCTCCACTTGCTTGTTGAAAGACTTTTAAACCTGTCAAAGCATTTTGACAAATTGACTATTCTTGAATTAGCAAACCCGTATAAAAATTGTTAATCGTTATTGGTATCTTAGCGTTCTGCAGGTAACGTAATCGTAAATGTATGACATGCATACTAATGACCGAATACAAAAATGTCAAACCGACACCTTCAATTTTCTCATATGTATACCTGCCATACATTTGTCAATTATCATAATACTCATGCCATAATCCTCAACTCCCCAATTAATACGCATGTGATACATTCCACACATTCCTCACTTTTTTTTAACGATGAGTATAGACCTTTGTCACGTGTCTGTCAAACTGAGTTAAAAGCGAGGCTGGGCGGGCATAACAAAGAGTTTTTAATGCACAATAGTGAGAAATATGGCCTGTGCAGAAGACGTGAAGTTGTCATGGTCAAAATCTTTGAAATATCAGTAGCAAATAGGCTTGGATTTGTCAAGATGAGCACGCGATCTTTGTTATGCCCGTCGAGTCTCGCTTTCAATCAAAAAGGGATTGCGTTCTCATTTTGCCAAAATCTAAGCCAATTTACGTTAGATATTTCAAAGATTTTGACCAAGACAGCTTTATGCTACCAATATATACTATATTTCTTATTTCTGTGCATAAGGGTTGATTTGTTATGCCCGCCCAGCCTCGCTTTCAATCCAAGATGACAGAAGCATGACAAAGGTCTATACTACTCACAAAAACGAAGCTGGCAGGTTTATAACACAATTTATATAGTCATATACACGTATCCACCTGTATTGCTAAAATACTTTTCTTTTTGCCTTTCCTTCATGAAACGTTTTTTAAAAATCTAATTTTCCCTGACAGATTGTGCTTTCCAGACTTTTAATAAAAATGGAAATTCCCCGACTTTTCCCTGACGCGCAAGAACCCAGATAACAAGCCTTTCAAAGCACCAAACGATTCTCCGAGAGTACCAACTCAAGAAACGGTAACTAAACTCGAAAGTAACAAGGGCAGACTGAAAACTACAGAGAAAGCAACTACGAATCCTGACCTTGGGAATGTTAACTCGGGACCAGAAGAGCTCCAAATGTTCTCTCATCTTGGTTGGTTTGTATTTGGAGTACAGGATAGCCAGCTCGGTGAACATGCCCATGTGCGCCCTCTCCAGACCCAGGGCTGCCTCCATCAGGGAAATCAGCTCTTCAAAGTATCCACGGTTCTGGTAAAAGCTAATAAGCTCCTCAAGTTCATCTGCATGAACCACGATGTGGAGGCCGCACATTTGAGCGAGACGGAATTCCTCACCTTCAACACACGAGAAACAAACCTGAAGAAAACACCAGGGTTAGTGAAATGCCGTAAGTATTTCGGGCACCAAACTTAACGGAGTCAGTATAACTGGAACAATTTCGTACGTTCCAGCGACTCATAGATGATTTTAAGAATTATTCTTCTATACTTCAAATATCAAAACTTTCAAATTTTGTAAAAAATTCTTAACTTTTGAATTTTGAAAAATTATTTTAAACATCAAACGCTTCTAATCGTCATGACATACAAAATGAGGTCAATTTATGGGTTTTCAAAAACTTGTTCACAAATTTGAACTTGATTTTCTTTTTGAAAACGTTCAGTTCAACACAAAGATTAATATTATGATCATTTGATACATTTTGATGTCGAACAAAAGATCTACGTTTGAAACTAATGTTAACAGAAACTGTAATTGAGAATAACGGGATTAAATTATGACTTCGTTGCAAATTGGAATATTTCTTTTTTCCATGAAAACGATCTCGGACAGTCATTACATACTGTTGAATTGTTATATTCAAGATTTTGATCTTGCTTTGGGTAACAAGAAAGAGCATCAGACGTGACGAATGAAATAAGAGAAGTGCAGTGTGATAGGTGAGACTGAAGGGACCGATCCATATTAGTATGTAATATTCTACCGTATGTCCAAGGTAAATTTGATTTCCTTCTATCGTGGCAAGAAATGATCAAGTACGTAAATCCACCTCCACCAATGATTTCTTGTACTTAAAGTTTCAAATACTCGAGCCTCTTTTGTTTGCTAGAACATTTGTGCTAGATAGTTTCTTATTTGACAAACTGATTAGTCCTTATTTTACATAAGTAAATGTATTGCGAAATATCAATATTTTGCCTCGACATAAATTTAAAGGCAGCCAAATTCATGGTATCCGTACCTCTTTC